>APFE031108621.1:43185-55381 GCA_000404065.3 Pinus taeda
GTCAATCTTCCCGAATGCTGTGTTCAGTGCATTGCGATCGATAGGGCAGCAGACACGGCTTCCTAAGGATAAAGGATGTAGCCTATTGTGGTCTCCCAAAATATACTCGATGATACGTGGGAGCACAAGTCCGTAGTGGCACTTGCTGTCTCAGAGTGGAGGAATCACCCAACCAACAATGAAAACAACAGTTACCAAATTTTACGACATCGGAATATGTCTCTAGCCTAGACCTCTAGATGTTGTGCGTTAGGTTCCAAAGCGTTGTTAGATTCATTAAGTTTATTTTAAGTTGATATTGCTTAAAAATTTGCCTTCCAGGTTCACTGCGTGATGTGTATATAATTCCTAAAATGTAGTCTAAGATGATAAACAAACGTTTAATTTCTTTCGGCAATGAAAATCCTAGCCACTAAGGAAAGAAAGTTAAGAATCTTTCTGCAAAGAGCACAGAGCACACGCTAAATGCACTGTCCTAAATCAAACCAAGCAGTCAAAATACAAATGCACATGCATGTAGTTGTTTTCAGCCTTCTTAATGTATGAATGATGATAAGAAAGCTATGTGCAAATCTAAATTACTTTTAAAGTGACAATACTCAACAAATTTATTTTCAAAATGGAGTGAAGGTAAGAGAGACACTTTGCGATTTTGAAATGAAAATTGCTTTTCGACACTTTAAAAACTACTAATTCAAATCATATGCAATAGTAACTGTATAATCAACTATCAAGAACAATGGGATTGTCTTCTAAAACTGAAAACGACAGCTACGACACTTTCAGATCTAGAAACGACAGTTCGACTATGCTACTTTTTTGCAACAGAGAACTGAAAATGACGCACAATACATAAAAACACTTACAGTTATTTGCACTAAGGAGGCGAAATAATGCAAGAGAAGGGCGTTTTCACATAAATACACTGACTATAGACAGCAAAACTCCTAAAAAGGACTGAAAACAGTGAGAAAAAACCACAGTCTGAGGGTAAAGTTAACCCTCCCTGACCATCGCACCTATTACACAGTGAAACCAGTGTGCAGCGCACCTACTGCACTCGGGAAGTGCGATGCATACAGACTTCCTTGAAGGCAGGGTGCGATGGTACCAATGCGAGACTTTAAACAAGTTTTCACTCATAGTTTGCAATTCAGTTCAGGGATTTAGGCCGAGTAAGTAATGTTCAGTGTATGTAAAACACAGGGGTGATCTAAAGAGGTTACTAGAGCCACCATTTAGGGTAATTAGATTTTTTGCAGATCAATTGTTTAATTCATAAACATAACCCAGAGATAGACTGAAGCAGCATTGATCTACTTTGCATTTGTATAACAAATGCAGTTCGAAGGCTAGTTGGCTTGACTTAAGGCTCCGTCTGTAAGTTTATATAAGAAACAAAGATAGATAGGCTAATAAACAATCTAGTCGGTCCCCAGCGGAGTCTCCATTTTGTTATCGGGAATAGTGTCCACTCAGATGCTGCTATTCCCACTAAGATGGGTGGCTATCTTAGAAACAAACAAGTAAAGTCTACTTTCATTTTCTTTTATGAAAATAGACAAGAGGAGAACCAAGAAGACTAACCTTAGTCTTGTGCTTGATTTCCTCTCCTTCTTGATAGAGCTTCGCCGCTTATTCTTCATCTGCCCAGCTTCAAAGAGAACCTGTGGAATCACAGCAACATACTACTATCGAAGAAACAAAGCTCTATATTCATAAATAACACAGGACTAGATGTGTGTTAACCATATAAATGCATATATAAACAAGTACACAAGAATATGGAAGAAAACTAGAATAGCTTTATTAAGATGAAAAGTAGCAAGAGGATTACAACCATTATGTTCTGACCCAGTATCTCCTCTAGCTAGGAAGCCCTTTTTCACCTCAAGGCAAAGCTAGATCACCAACCTTATGATGTACACCAGAAAACCAACAGCACTTCTCTATAAGATACAAAATTCCAGCCTCTAGATCTCTGTGATGAGGGATCCATATATAGATGATTATAGGGAGGTGAGTCATCTTCTGGGACCTTGATTAGTATCTTCTCTCTGATAGTTCCTACTTCCACTTGGAGAATGATGATCTCGTACTCATCCCTGGTCGAGAATAGAGAGGCAAGTGTCAGAGGGGAAGCTTCTGGAAAATTCCATGATCTTCCACCTCGCATTTTGTCCCTGCCATTTGTCCATTCCCGAACATCGCACCCTACAGAGGAACAATTTAGTATGCATCGCACCTTGTACATTGGGAAGGTGATATTCATCGCACCCTCTGCACTAAACTTTCAGTATGATCCAGTTTTGACCATTTACGAGCAGTTTTCAATGGAGAACCTCTGGGAGAAGATGTAATCAGCTAACCTTGTTCCTTTAGGCAGTGAAGCAAAACTTTTAGGGACTTAGGAGCCCTCAGTTTATGGACATTTATGATTGGGGTTGAAGTGCCAAAAAATGTCTATAACAATCCGACATAATTGTCATGCCACTACACTACTTAGTTTGACCATGTGACTGAGGATTGCCCAATATTATTGGCTAAGATTTGCAAAAAGGGGTTGTAGCCTCTGCAATCAATGTAGAACCGCCAGATGATGAGGGTTGAGCCCTACAAGGAAGACCATAAGGTAAACATTATGCTACAAAGCGAAACTACAACAGGGGAAGATAAAGGCAAACGTCGTGTAGAAGGCGAATGGGTTTGCAAAGCACCAAAAAAGGAGACTGGATTTAATCTAGAGTGCATAAAAGAAAAATTTATGGAAGCAAAGAAAAGCTTCGCTAAGGCCTCTACCTCAGGAAGTCAGGAGAAACCGGCTAAAGAAATGGACCAATCCATGATTACCACATTCTTGGAGACCTACATAAAGCTACTTCATGACAGTAAGGTAATGAAGGGCCTCCAGGAGCTGATCAATTGGTGCAGTGGTAAGGATGGCACTACTGGTGAATCATGCGTGGTTAGGAAGCTTGGCAAGCACAAGGCAAGGACTGGGTGGGAAATGAGACTCACCATGCAGATAGGGGAATACAAGATGGACCAAGTTATCTTGGATTTGGGGTTCAAAGTGAATGTTTTACGAAACAGACTTGGGAAATAATGGGGAGACCTATGCTCCCGTGGTCTCTAATACAGTTAATAATGGAAAATCAACAGAAAATTATCCCAATGGGGAGGATGCAAAGGGTCACAGTTGACATTGAGGGCACAAGCACACTAGTAGATTTTGAGGTAATAGAGATTGTGGATGATATAAATCCCTATCCTACGCTCCTTGGAATCGATTGGACCATTGATATGAATGGGGTAATCAACCTAAAGAAGTAGAAGATGATATTAGAAAAGAAGTCACTTTGCGTAGTGGTGTAGCTGTATCCCGTGCTATACATAGCTAGTCTGAGATTATGAAAGTCACTATAATCTAGACAAAATTTACAATATAATGGTGCAAGACCAGGATCGAGTGAATGCGATAGTGGATAAACATATTGCATGGGACCGTGAAAGCTCCTGCACCTCAGTCTTAGATGAAGAATTAGAGTGCTGGCAGAATTGGCGACATGAAGTAACTATGTTGAGCTGTAACATGATGGATAGGTTGCTACGTTATGTGTCATCATAGTTAAGAAATATTCCCACTTATGATGGTTTGAATGATGTGGATGTGTTTTTGGATGCATTTGAGAGAGAATTACCAGAGAAGTAGCACTTCTAGGCTTTGGACTAGGCACTGCATGCTACGCCCGCAAGGTGGTGGGTTACGTACAAATGTAGTTTTGATGATTGGTGCGGATATAGGAGGATGATGCAAATAAGTTTTGGATAGCCGAAGATATGAATGACAGAAAAGTATGACAGGAAGGATGATCCACGTGATCACCTAGCCAAATGGACTAAGGTTTATGGAGCGAAGCCCTAACCTGAATGGGTTCACTTGTTCTGTCACACCCTAGATGTCATCCCAATGAACTGGTACTTGGAGATAGAGCTCCAGCATGGCATAGAAGAATAGGATATTTTTCACCAAGGATTCATAATGACATTCACCTTCTAAGATGGGTCTGAGTGTATTGATGAGGTGCTAGAAGAAGTGAAAGCAGTGATCTTTAGGATACCGCAGGATTCTTTGGATCTAATTCATCCTGATTGGACCACTTAGCTGAGCCATGTGTTGGAATGCTATAACACAACAGTTGAAGAAGAAGATGAGGATCCCTGAAAGATTAATATTCCTAAAATTGAGGGTCACTGCGAGGTTGAAGAACCATAGATAGAGAATCCAGATATAACCCCGCAGTTAAAAACTAAATAGATAAACATCGGTACAAAGGAGGAACAAAAATTCGTGAAGATTGGAGATTATTGGGATGACGCGACAATCGATAAGGTCATCGAACTGCTCCATGAATACGAAGATTTGTTCCCTACCAAGTTTATAGAGTTAAAAGGGATAATAAGAGACCTGGGTGTTATGAAAATCATGTTAAAACCCGACATGAAGCCAGTTAATTAAAGACAATACCGTCTCAGTCTGAAGTATAAGGAGAAGGTCTGCTTAGAGTTAGATAAGATGTTAGTGGTAGGCATTATTGAACCTGTAGAGGAATCCAATTGGGTAAGCCCTATAGTGGTTCAGGAAAAGAAACTAAAAGAACAAATAAGGATATGTGTGGATATCTGGAAGCTGAATGATGCTTGTGTGCATGATCCCTTCCCAACCTTGTTCATTGACGAGGTCTTGGATAATGTAGGCAGCCAAGAAGCATACCCTTTCACTGACAGGTTCTCTGGGTACCATGAGATCATAATCGTGCCTAAGGATAGAAGCAAGACGACCTTCGTGATTGAGTGGGGATGTTTTCAATACACTGTAATGCCTTTTGGGCTGAAGAATGCACCAACAATCCTTTTGTACGTAGTTATTGTAACATTCAAAGACTTCATTCATAAGTTTCTTGAGGTATAATTTGATGATTGTATTATTTTTGGGTTGGTAAAGTGCCATGTGGCAAGTTTGCGCCTGATGCTAGATACTTGTCGGAAGTACCAAATTGTGATCAATCTGGAGAAGTGCTTGTTTTGTGTCCCTTTTGGGATTTTCTTGGGTCATGTGGTATGCAAATAGGGATTGAAGGTAGACCCTATGAAGATCATGGAGATAATTAACTTGGAGGCACCAAGGACTGTGAAATAGCTGCATGCAATGTTGGGACATACTGGGTACTATAGAAAGGTTATCAAGAGCTATGCCCAAATCACTGTGCCTATAGAAAAACTATTGAAAAAGGATGTCACATTATGTTGGAATGAGGAATGTCAGAAAATATTGGATGTGCTAAAGGAGAAAACGGTCTCCGCATCAATCTTAGTCATCCTGGACTAGAAGAAGGAGTTTCATGTACATGTAGATGCGTCATGTATTTCATTGGGAGAAGTACTGACACAGGGTGGTGAGGGAGAATTTGACCATCCTATAGCATTCACGAGTAGGAAGTTATCCAAGGTTGAGAGTAACTATTCGACTATAGAGCGTGAAGGACTAGTCAGGGTGTACACACTCCAAACGTTTAGACACTATTTGCTGGGTGGACACTTTAAGATGTATATGGATCATTCTGTGCTGAATTACATGGTCAATAAGCCTGTGTTGGGGAGGAAGATCTACAGATGGTTGTTATTGTTCCAAGAGTATGATTTTGAAGTTATTGTGAAGCCTCAACAATTGAATGCGGGACCAAATCATCTGTCACGCATCAAAATAGGAGATAAGCCCACTAATTTGGAGGAAGGGCTACTTGACACATAGCTCTTTATAGTGCGCATCACGGATGGTCACTTTGATGACATCATACACTTCTTGATGATAAGAAATGCCCCAAAAGGCTATACTAGCCAGCAGAAGAAGGAGTTAGTGGTGTGCAAAGCAGAATTTTTTGCCATTGCAGGACATGTGTATAAATTGGGGTGTAATGAAGTATTGTGACATTATGTACCAGAGTTTGAAAGAAGCAGTATCCTCACGGATGCTCATGGGGGTGCCGGAGGAGGACATTACACGGGAAGGGCAACCACATAAAAGATTCTATACACTAGGTTTTGGTGGCTAACTGTCCATAAGGATTCCAAATCATATTGTAGGGCATGTGACGCATGTCAAAGAACTAGCAGGCCATCATGGAGGGATGAACTGCCTTTGATTCCATAGGTGACATTACAACTATTTGAGAAATGGGCGATTGACTTTGTAGGCCCGATTCAGTGTCCGGGAAAGAAGACAGGTGTGTGGTACATCATCACCATGACTGAGTACTAGACCAGGTGGGCAGAGGCATAGCCTATGAAGGACTATACAGGCATGACAACAAAGAAGTTTCTTTTTGAGTACATATTGACAAGATTTGGTTTTCCAAAGATCTTGATGAGCGATTGTCGTACGCACTTTCGTAATGAAACAATCAGCATGTTGATAGAATAATTTCAGGTGTATCATCAGAAGAGCACACCTTATCACCTACAGGCTAGTGGGATGGTGTAAGCATTCAATAAGATACTAGAGAATGCACTGGCAAAGTTCTGAAATGCTCGAAGAAGTGACTGGGATGTGCACGTACCAACAATGCTATGGGCCTACAGAACAACTTGCAAGAAGTTGACTGGGAAAATGCCTTTCAGACTTGTGTATGGCGTAGAAGCTATGATTCCAATGGAATACATTGTACCTAGTCTATGCTTAGCAACATTCACAGAAATGGTAGACCGCGGAGCCTTGGAAGTGAGGCTCGTGTAGCTAGTAGAGTTTGAGGAGGACCGATTTCTATTTGGATTTCATCAACAAGTTCAAAAGGAGCGCAAAACGAAATGGCATGATCAACGCATTAAACTTCGCACCTTCAAGGTAAATGATCTGGTTTTTTTATATGACAACAATTTTGATAAATTTCCAAGGAAATTTAGGATGCACTAGTTGGGGCCGTATGTCATCAAAGAGATTACTGATGGTGGAGCAGTTCAGTTGGTTAAGTTAAATGGGGATCCCTTCCTAGGAAAGGTGAATGGTAGCTGATTGAAGCCATACACTGGTGATCCAGCTAGGTGACTATATGAAGGTATCATAGTTTTAGTGCTCCAGGAAGTTGAAAGGAGGTGCGAGACTATAAACTACACTGCCTAGGTTGGGGAACTACACGATGAGGAAACTGTGCGGAACAAGATGTCACAGAGACCACACAAGCACACAGAATGCTACGCTACCTAGAAAAAACAATGCAAGTCAACCAGAAAGTGACCGTTAATGTCACTATTCATGATTTGACAACGAAAAAACATCCAAATGGAGCCGGGGCGGCATTTAAGATGAAATTTATGGGCAATATTGTGGTGAAGTAAAATTATGAGTGCGGACACAAACAATTCCTCTAGCTCCATAATGGGTCTAGCCACAACTGATATATTCTATGGAATATTTCCTTAGGTTAGAACCAATTAGGAGGGCCTACCTCTTAGTATGCTTATCCCATGAGATGATGTCCTTTCTTCCTCACTCCAACTATCTCTGGTTTCCTTCTCCAAACACCTGAAACAAGTAAACAACAGCAAACAACAACCGTGATAATAGAAAAAATGTAATTCAAACTACTTAACAAGTCAATAAACATTAAGCCATGAACATGTAAGATGACACATCATGTAGGAAATAAATTGATAGTTTCATTTATATTGAATCAAGAAGAGATTGCAACCATTGTCTTGACGTTGCCGTTCTCCTCCAACAAAACTAGGTTCCCACACACTTCTGCTAGCATCCCATGATGGCCTCAACAATGATAGTTTTAAGGCTCTTCCTGTTATAGACATATTTGGGCACTGTAACCCCAGTCACATATGTCCATAAACCGAGGGCTCCTAAGTCCCTAAAAGTTTTTTTCTATACCCTAAAGGAACAAGGTTAGTTGATTACATCATCTCTTAGAAGTTCTCCGAGAAAAACTGCTCAGAACTGGTCAAAACTGGACCATACAAGTAGCTCAGTGCAAAGGGTGCGATGCATCTCACCTGCTCAGTGTAAAGGGTGCAATGTATACTGGAAAGCCCTTCTGTAGGGTGCGATGAATGAGAGTAGACAAATGGCAGAGACAGTTTGCAAGGTGGATGATCATGGAATCTTCCAGAAACTTCTCCAGTGACACTTGCCTCTCTAAATTCACCCAGGGATGAGTAAGAGATCATGAATCTCCAAGTGGAACCAAGAACTATCAGAGAGAGGACACTAATCAAAATCCTAGAAGCTAACTCACAGCCCTGCAAACATCTATATATGGATCCCTCATCCCAGAGATCCAGAGGCTGGAATCTTGTATTTTGTAAGGAAGTGTTGTTGGTTTCTTGGTGGAACATCATAGTGTTGGGTGATCTAAGCTTTTCATGAGGTGAAGAAGGTCTTTCATGCTGGGAGGATGACGTTGGGTCAGATCAATGGGTTTTAATCCTCTTTTCTTTTCTTTCTATCAATAAAACTATTCAAGTTTTCCTCCACATTATTGTATTTTTGATGATATATGCATTTGTGTGGTCAATATATATCTGGTCCTATATTGTTTATGACTGTAGATCCATGTTCTTCGATAGTGTTATGCTGCTTTAACTTTACAGGTGCTCTTTGAAGCTGGGTAAGCAAGGAAGAAGTGGCAAAGATCTATCAGAAGGGAGAGCAAACAAGCAAGGGAACAAGCACAAGACTGAGGTTGGTATTCCTTTCTCTCCTCTCATCTACTCATCATAAAGGAAAACGAAAGTAGTTTTAATCTGTTTGTTTCTAATATAGCTACCCGTCTTAGTGGGACTAGCAGCTCCGAGTGGACACTAGATTTACCGATAAGAAAATGGCGACTCTGTTGGGGAGCGAATAGCTTGTTTTCTTGTCTATATTTGTGTGCTTTATAAACTTACAGATGGAGCCTGAAGTCAAGGTAGCTAGCCTTCGAACTGCATTTTCTATGCAAGTGCAAAGTAGATCAACACTGCTTCAGTCTATCTCCGGGTTTTGTTTATAAATTGAAAAATTGATTTTCAAACATTCTAATTGCCCTCATGGTGGCTCTAGTAACCTCATTAGATCAGCCCCTGTGATTTATATTTGCTGACTATCATTTGCTCAGCCTAAATCCCTGAATTAAGCTACAAACTGTGATCAAGAACCAAGTAAATTCTCGGATCTGTACCATCGCACCCTTTCTTCTAGGAAATTTGGATGCATCGCACCTCCCGTGTGTAGTAGGAGCGATGCATACCTATTTCCCTGTGTAACAGGTGAAATGATCAGAAAAGGCTAATTTTGCCTCCAAATTTTGGATTTTCTTCACTTTTCTCAGCTTTATTCAGGAGTTTTGCTATCTATGATCAGTATACCACTGTAGAAACTCCCTTCCTTTGCATGATTTAGTCTATGTTGTACAAAGAATTGTGAGTGTTTTTGTGTATTGCGCGCCATTTACAGTTCTCTTTTACAAAGAAGTAGCTTAATCGAACTGTCAATTTTTGATTTGAAATTGTCGCAAGTGTCGTTTTCAGTCAAAGAAAAATATTCTATTGTTCTTGATGGTCAATTATACTGTTACTCTTGTATTTGATTTGAATTAGAAGTTTTTCAAGTGTCGAAAACAGTTTTCAATTCAAAATCGTAAAGTGTCGTCATTGCTCCCTTTCGTTTTTGAAAAGAAAATCGTTACTATTGTCGCTTTGAAAAGATAATTAATATTTGTACTTAGCATTCTTTTTGTCATTCACACATTAAGAAGGTTGAAAACAAATACATGCATTATGAATTTGCATTTAGACTGCTTGTTGATTTTGATTTAGGACAGTGCATCTAGTGTGTGCTATCTGCTCTATGTTGAAAGAATCTCAGTCCTCTTTCTTTAGTAGCTAGGATTTTCATTGCAAAAAGAAGATTAAACGACTGTTTATCATATTAGATTGCATTTTAGGAATTGTACATCTACATCACGTGGTGAACCTGAAAGGCAAACTCCTTAAGAAAGATCAACTTTAAAATAAATTGAATGAACATAAAAACGCTTTGGAACCTAACGCACAACATTTAGAAGTCTAGGCTAGAGACGCATTCCGGCGTCATAAAGCCTGGTAACTATTGCTTTCACTGTAGGTTGGGTGATTCCTCCTCTTTCAGACGACAAGTGCCAGTACAGACTTGTACTCCTACATACCGTCGAGTATATATTGGGAGACCACAATAGGCTATATCCTTTATCCTTAGGAAGCCGTGTCTTCCACCCTATCGACGCAATGCACTAAACACAGCATTTGGGAAGATTGACTACCATACCGTAAAAAGTATTCTACAGTTTTGCGCTTGGTTTGGTAATCCCTCTGTCTAGATTTCCAGAGTAGTCTCTTTCGTTCCTTTTCAAACTCCTTAAAGGAAAAGGTCCATCTCAGCTCTTGTCACTTTAGGCTCATTAAAAATCGAAGGCGACTAGAGTCATCTTTAGCTTTTTCTCGACTCTTAAAAATTGAAAAAGCAAGTTGTGTCAAAGCGTATAAAATTTATTTTAATTGGAATAACGTCACTGTTCCCTCGTTGGTCTTAGGTTGAGAAAAATGGAGTCTACCAACCAAGGATTTCCCCTTGGGGGAAATCCTAGTCCTTTCTCCTCTCGGGGAGATGTTGGTGCACCTCATATGGCCACACTGTCCGTCCCACGATTAACAATTGGCTTGCCCATATGGCTCTCCTCGACCTCTGTCGTTCAAACCCTCGCAGTTCCTGAGAAATCAAGTCAACAACTAGATGATACTAGAGTTACCCCCTAAACTTCTACTTCGCTCGTTTCTCCCTCCCCTCCTTCCTCTTCGCTTGGTGAAGTTGGTAAAGCTAAAAACCAAGTAACTGAGAAGAAGAAGAAGGAGCCAAAGGCGAAAAGGGGCAACCATGCATCATCTAGCAAAAATCCACACACTGCACCATCCAGACCTAAATCTCCATGTGTCATTTGCAAAGGATACCACTATCATCGAGATTGTCCTTGCATCCCTCGGATCTTAAGGGACTGGCCTCCTCGTTTGCACAATCCGGTGTCATCAACCGCTGATGATCATGTTGAGAGTACACCGTCAACTATTGAAAATTAATTCTTTGGACAAAAAGGAAAATGTAAATTCCCTTGTAGACTGTGCAAAGGTGATCATGCTGTCCATAGTTGTCCCTTCCTGGATGAAGCTAAAAGTGTCTTGGATAACCGTCCCGCTTCACCGCGACGACTTCCTCCTAGGTACAAGAAACTCTTGCCAAGTCCATCGCTAGTTGAAAATCCCACTGACACGCCTTTATGGTCATTCGAAGCATCTATCATTGAAGATAAACCCTCTGAGCCAACACCAGATGAATGTCAAAAGGTTGAGGTGGCGATTGACTCGGTCTTGTCTCCGGAAGGTCCATCTTTAGATGATATAGTCACCAAAGAGAACGAGAACGACACCATTCAAATTCTTTTCGTAAACACAGACTCCGATGAACATGGGGGCAATATACCCATTCCTTTACCGCAGGAAGGAAGTTCGTCAGAGTCATATCCGACCGTCTATTCGGTCCCACCTCCAAGCAACCTGGTGGTTTCCTTCGATTGGAATCTACTAGGCAAACCCCGTCTGTTGGCTAGTATACCATTCCACATCATTGCACAAGTATACAGAATATTCATGGTTGGTACCATCATTGATGAAGGGGCTTCTGTGAGTATCCTTTCCTCGACTGCTTGGAAAGCGCTTGGTTTGCCATCGCTTATGCCTGAGATGAGAAATCTGACAGGCTTTGACAAAGGAACCGGTCAACCGTTAGGGATCCTTCCCAATGTGCCCATAACATTGAGAAGGAAAACCGTTCATCTAAATGTAATGGTAGTCCAAGTGCCTTTAGATTACAATCTACTCCTTGGGCGTGACTATGTTTATTGCATGGGAGCCATTGTCTCCTCACTCTTTCGAGTAATGTGTTTTCTGCATGAAGGCAGAGTGTTCCAACTCGTAGACCAGCTTTCGTTCCCAGCTCACACATAGAAAATAGTCAAATGCCATCCCTAAATGGTCTTTTCATGCAAGGAATGTATCATCAGTCTCCAGTCCGTCCGCCTAAAGAACACAAGTAATTCGGGAGGACATGACTAAAACCCGGGGG
>APFE031108629.1:0-15726 GCA_000404065.3 Pinus taeda
TTTTTCTCTTTCCTCCTACTTTTCCTTGGAACTTTTGGTGGACTACTTCTAGAGGCCTCAGACAGCTCTTGGAAGTAGTTTCTTGTAAGGAATTGTTCCCATGTATCCTTAGTTTTCTTCAACTGATCCTCAATAAGAATTTTTATGAGCCCATGATGGTAAAGATGAGGTTCAATATTGCCTACATGTTTTTGAACTGTGAAACTCATATTTTTCAAACTTGATAGCAGAAAATGAGGCAAATTAAGAGTGTGACCATCTATGAAATTCATCATCAGCCTGACATGATACATATACATAGAGCCAAAACGACCTTCACATGTGATAAATTTCTGGATGACTAATAGTAGACTAGACCATTCCTCTTTTAATACATGCATAGGGATGCCTCTTGTAAATACAGTGGTATCCATACCTTGGTTTTGTAGCATGGTTCTCCATATTTGATCGTCAACACTTCTATTTTTAAACCACCTTTCACCTTCTTGAGGTAGGCCCATGGCAGCTGCTACTGTGGCCTCGGTCACTGTGAATTTAAAGTCTCCAACCTCCATTGTTTGTCCATTAAAGGACCTCGCAAAAGTTTTGGTCACCTCCTTGTTATACCCTTTAAATTTCTGGATAAATCGAAGTGATCTGACTTTCTTCAATAATTCCTTAACTTGAGGATAACCCTCCAAGTATTTTGGTCCTTCCGGCTCGGCTCTCAGTAATTTTCCCATCCTCTGTTTTAAATCCCACTGAGAGTTCTTTTGTGTGTGAAGGTTAAGGAAAAATAGCTCTATTACAGGGTTTTTAGGATAGACTGTAGTGACTGCAATCAGGGTTTAGGATGACCGTAGTGGCTGCAATCAAGGTCTAGAGCAAACTGTAGTGACTGCAGTCGGAAATAGAGAAATACCTGAATCACAGGAGGAACAGTGGGTGCGCAATGGTAAACGAGTTCATAAAATGAAATGTGAATGCATGCGAGGAGTATGGTATAAGTGGAGTGATAGGCGAGTGGAGTAACGGTAGGATTCTTTCGAGTCGGATGACTGTGTATGAGATTTTACATGTCTCAACAGACGACTGCGAAAATTACGGCTGAGAAGAGCCATAGCACAATAGGTCATGTCTCAAGAGTACGGGTAATAAATAGAAGTGAAGTCATTCTTTAGTTTGAACTCGGAGTAATCATAAGACCGTTAGGGAAATGAATGCGAGGTGTGTGGAGTGATATTGCGGAATAAGAATGATAGTGGGCTAATATATTAAATCATTGCACATAGGAGAACCGGTTATGATTTAATAACTATACGTAATTATGACATGAAGTGTTATTTGATAAAGATTTTTGATCATACCTTTGGAAACTTTGTCAATTCTTGCTCAAGGTTTCTAACCAGTTGCTCTTCTTTGATATCTTGAAGATGCCCCATGTCTTTAGCTCAAGTACACCTGCATTTCATGATTATGGCACTAACATTTGATTGTATTTTTGAAAATAGAGTGATGCTGGCTGCGGAAATCGTTTCTGGCTGCGGAAACTGCTTCTGGCTGCGGAAACGGTTCCCAGCTACGGAAACTGAGACAACACCCCCTGAACTGCACAAAGATAACTAGAGGAAAACCAACTGAATGAAAATAGTCCTGAAGGGGGACTTTTATGTTGGCATTATGTTTCTGGTATGGTTATATGTTATAGATGTTGTACTTGATGGCAACACCCATGGCATGGCTCTCAATATGATGAGAATTAAGAAGTACGCAGGAGAAAAGTTCACGAATTTTATGCAAGAGAAAGTTTATTTCATGTTGGGAAAAACTCCTTTGGTCGGTAGTTTAGTCCTTGGAATTTGACCTATGGTTTTGGACATGGCATCTCGACAGAGCGTGTTGATCTAGTATTGAGGTTGATGTATTGGTTTGTTATGGTTTTGGCCCGTGGTATTGGTCCATGATTTGAGGAAGAGCTTGCCTATATAAAGCAAAGGATATCATTTGGCATGGGTATGCTTTTTGGTTGAATATCTTAAGATCTGAAATATTGGGTTATTGTTTCAAAAGCTCGATCTATATGAAAGTGAAGTGGAAACCGAATCTGTGAAGGGTGATCTCTCAAGCGCTGCAGCAGTGGAAGTGCGGAGGCGCCGCAGGAGGCGCTGCAGGAGATGCCGCAGGAGGCACCACAGGAGGCATCGTAGGAGGCGCCGCAAGAGACGCCGCAGAAGGCACAGCAGGAGGCGCCGCAGTAGACGCCGCAAGAGGCGCCGCAGGAGGCGCCACAGGAGACGCCGCAAGAGGCACCGCAGGAGACACCGCAGGAGGCGCCGCAGGAGATGCCGCAGGAGGCGCCACAGGAGACGCCACAGGAGGCGCCACAGGAGACGCCGCAGAAGGCGCCACAGGAGACGCCACAGAAGGCGCCGCAGGAGACACCACAGGAGGCGCCGCAGGAGACGCCACAGGAGGCACCACAGGAGGCACCGCAGGAGACGCCACAGGAGGCGCCGCAGGAGACGTCGCAGGAGGCGCTGCAGGAGACGTTGCAGAAGGTGTTCTGGGTTTAGTTTTCTGTTATTGTGGATCTGGTTATCTGGGTGACTTACTGGTACTTGATGATCATTTGATATTTATGGATCCAGTTTGAAAATTTATGAAAAGTGGTCCTTGAAAGAAAAGAAGTAGGGGGTTGTAGCTCCCTTCCAGGAGAGACTGGAAAACGAGAGAGAGTTGTAGCTCTCTGCAGGTTGCAGCCTGCGTACTGGTAAAGGACTGCACCAGTACAAGACCATTGTAAAAGGAGTTTCTAATTTGAAGAAGATAGAGACATATTGCAGCAGGTGGTTTTCACCCACATTGGGTTTCCACCTTATATCTGGTGTTCTTTGATGTGACTGTCTGTTTTTCTTGTTCATGCTCATTGTTTTATGGTACTGATATGCAAAAATAATTCCAAGTATAAATAAGGAAGAATTGTTAAAAGGACTAGATAATACTGATTCACCCCCCCTCTCAGTATTATTTTCAACAGTTGTATGGCCTAAAATTGAGTGAGGTTCAATAGTTAGGATCAATAACAGAGTTCGATAAGGATGGGTGAGTGATAAATAAGCAAGAATTGCAATAATAATAGACACATGCAACTCTTAACACAATAAATTAAGAAAGACCTCAAGGATAGGACTAAATGTCAAAGGATAAGGTTTCCTAGGATAAAGTGTTTTCAGAGTAATGTTTTGGTTAAGGTATTTCACCATGAATAGGAAGGAAATGTTCACTTGTGGATAAATACTCTAGTGATAATTAAGTATGCATTAATGGATAAAATATATCCATGTTATCACCTAGTCACTCCCATATGTCATCATACATAGCATCCCTTGCTAAAAATAAACATATTCTAAATACTAAATGTTAAAAATAATATGACCACCTAAAGGGTAGGAAATGTAGGGTAGGTAAGGTAGGTAATTTTCATCTGCACTAAAACCCCCTTGAACCATAACTATTATGTGCCCAATAAATGAGTCTCAATAATTTATAGCCATGTTAGGTACTTAAATATAAAAAAACTATATTAGCCCTAACGATATATAGCCATATTAGGCACTCATGCAACATAAAAATTATGAAAAACACTATTTTTTAGAACATTAAGTAAAGTGGAGAAAATAATGGCAATAAAACTTGCTTCCCCCAAAATATAGAAGAAGAATACTATGTGTTAGAGTCCTACAGTGATAGGATTCATAATTTTTGAATTGGCTGAGATTAAGTCTTCTAATATTTTACATACATTTCTTTCTACAAATATTTATCATATTAAAATTAAAAAATGTAAAGAGGGTATGTCCTAGAACAAATATCAAAGGAAAAAAAGAATAAGAAAAGATAAAAAAAATGAAAAATATGAACCCAAAACAAAAACAGATCATGAAAGTGTGCAAGTCCAAGTGCCACTACTCTTTACTTTATTGTTTAGAATAATGGTTGTGTGCATCTTGTCAAACATGACACAACCCATGATAGTCAAATTGTTTGATCTTGACTATTTCAAATCGGGAAATTTTATATTGGAAGGAAAAGAGCACAATACAGTTGTGTATATCAAATTTATTATTGTTGAATGTATCAGGTGAAGCTACAATGAGGGATTTTTCAGTCAGGTTAGGGACTTTGTACCAATATAAGTATGTGGTGAAAAAATTGTTCCCACAAAAAAATATGTATAACCTAAGGATGAAGGATGGATACTTGGTGACAAAGAATCTAAATTCATTTAATATTGTTGATATAAAAAATTTAGATAAAGGTAAGTGCATAAGTTTGTTGTGTTCTCTACTAGATTTGTGGGATAGTTTGGTTATTGCAATAGGTAGCAATACAACTACCTAGACTTTGGATGAAATAGTCTTATCCTTGTTGTCAGAGGAGATGAGAAGGAAAAATATGGAGAGCTAGAATGGATATTCCTTGCTTGTATGAAGACAGTGCCTGCGCAGAAAAAAAGTCCTTCATTGCTAGATCTAAATCTAGAGGGAGATCTAAATCTCTAGGAAAACCTGTAAAAGTATGTTAGAAATGTTGAAAGGAATGGCACTACAAAAATGATTGTAGATCTAAAACTGCTGAGAAATGAAAGGGATATGATGATGCTCCTTTTGTAGAGGTGAAAGCCACTTCAGATGAAGGTGGGGATGTGTACTTGTCTTCTTCTTCAAGTGCACATGTAGATCATGAGGAATGGTTGGTTAAATAAGGTGTATCCTTTCACTTCACTCCCCACAGGGAGTGCTTCTGTGAGTATGAAAAATATAATGGCCATGATGTCTTCTTAGGGGATGATAGGGAGGCTATAATCATTAGACATGGAAAAGTAGTGTTGAAGTTGAGACGTGGAAGGGTTAGAACACTTCTTGGTGTTCTACATATTCCTACATTTTCTAGAAATCAGAATTATGTAAGTAAGATGGATGATGCAAGTGTAAAAATAGTGTTCAAGAAGGATACCTGCACGATGATTAGGTGAGTACTAGTATTGATGCGAGGATTTCGTATTCGAAATATGTACAAGCTTCTTAGTAGCACTATTATTGATGAGTGCAATAGTTCTGTGGTTCTTGAAAGTGGAGCATAAAACCTAATGGTCTCTAAAGGAAAGAACATGTTAAGGCATCAAAGGATTGGATATATTGGAGAGAAGGGCCTTCAAATACTGCATGGTACTGGTATGGTAGAAGGTATGCATAATTTCTATGTGGATATTTATTTCTAAGAAAATTGTCTATATGGGAAAACAACTGGGTGAGTTTCCCCACTGGTACTAAGAGCGTGAAAGGGATATTAGAACTTGTGCATAGTGATGTGTTTGGACCTATGTCAGTTCCATCAGTGGATATATGTCCATAGGAATAAATCTGATGTCTTTGACAAGTTTTATGATTTTAAAGCTTTAGTGGAAAATCAAACAGAGAAGAAGATGTAGGTGTTGAGGACAGATAATCGTGGAGAGTTTTTCAAGAAGGAATTTGAAGAGTTCTGTAATAAGTGTGGTATAGAATGACAAAGGAATACTCCATACAAACGTAAAAAAAAATGGAATTTCAGAAAGGATGAATAGGATGTTGATGGAATAGGAAAGAAGCATGCTCAGTGGTGCCATGTTTGGACAATACTTTTGGTCAGAGGTAGTGTAGACTACATGTTACCTGGTTAACAAATCACCTTCATCAGCATTGGAGGATAAGACTCCATATGAGGTATGGACTAGTAAGAAACCGTCTCTTTCATAGATGAGATTATTTTTCTCTAATGCATATCTACATGTTCCAAAGGAGAAAAGAACCAATTTGGATAGTAAACTTGAGAAGTGCATCTATTTTAGGTATAAGGATGGTTTAAAAGGTTGTAAGTTTTTGAATCTAGAAACAAGGAAGGTTCAGTATAGCCAAGATGTGGTCTTTAGAGAGGTGAAATATGTTATTAAAATGAAATCCTACAGAAGGAACTTGAGAAAATAGAGTTTAGCTAAATGTGGAAGAATCATACTCTACAAAAGAATAAGAATCAGAAGAGGAAGAGCCAAAAACTCTAGCATTGATAAGAACAGTTCCAGAGTGAAGGTAGTTAGAAAGGTACAATCCATCTTATTTTTTTTCAATTTTCACTTTATCTATTACTGATGATGATCCCTGAATTATCGAGGAGGCAGTAGATTGAGAGGATGGAAAAGTTTGGAAAGAGCCCATGGTTGATGAAATGGTATCTTTGGACAAAAATGAGGCTTGGAATCTAGTGGAGTTGCCTGCTGGAAGGAAACCCATTGGAAGAAAATGGGTGTTTAAGAAGGAGATGAATGCAGAAAGCAAGGTGGAGAAACACAAAGCTCGTTTGGTATAAAAATGTTATTCCCACGTACCGAGAATTGATTTGGTGATATTTTTATGATGTTTCCAAGTCAGCTTCTATTAGATTACTTTTAGATAGAGGAGGAATGACATGTTACAGGGTTCACAAAACTCTATAACAGGTCATTCCTCCTCTATCTAAAACTATCCTCACTTGTATGGATTCATTATTAGATTACTTTTATCTATTCTTGCTGCATTTGATTTTTTGGTAGAATAGATGGATGTCAAGAAAACATATCTTCACAGGGATCTAGAAGAAGATGTCTACATGAAACAACTTGAAGGCTTTGCGGTGAAGGGTAAGAAACAACTAGTATGTAGGTTAAAAAGGTATTTTTATGGGTAAAACAGTCACCAAGGATGTGGTATAAAAAATTTGATACATATATATGGGGACTTGGATTCACTAGAAGCAGGGCAGATCATTATGTGTATTTTAAATTTATTGGTGATTGTTTTATTTATTGGGTATGGTATGTGGATGATACATTGCTAATTGGAAATGACAAATAAATTATCCAAGATTTGAAGATTCGACATTCCTTGAAATTCGACATGAAGGACCTTGGTGCTGCATAATATATTTGGGAATGGAAATTAAATAAGATTGGGCAAAGAGGAAGTTTTGGTTGAAGTGAAGGAAGTATGTTGAGACAATACTGCAGAGGTTTAATATGTATCATAGTAAACCAATGAAGGTTCATATTCTTGTAGGTGTAAAGTTATCTGCTGAATAGTGTCCCAAGACACAAGAAGAGGAAGAGGACATGTCCCATGTTCCATATGCAAGTGCAGTTGATAGCCTAATGTATGAAATGGTGCGTGCTTGAATAGACATTACACATGAAATGGGAGTATTGGGAAGGTTTATGTAAAAAATAGAGAAGAAGAATTGGACAATAGTGAAATGGGTTTCCAAATATTTGCATGGCACTAGTGATTATGGTTCGTGGTACCAAGTAAGACTAGGATTGGACACAATTTTGGATGCCCATGGCTTTGCTGATACAGACTGGGCTGGACATCTGGATGAAAGAATATCTACAAGTGGGTATGTATTTAAACTATTTGGAGGAGTAGTGAGTTGGATGAGCAAGATACATTCTATAGTGGTAGTTTCAACTATAGATGAAAATACATGGCAACCACTAATGCAAGAAAGGAAGCAGTTTGGTTGCAGAGATTATGTTAAAGTATGGGGTTAGTACAATGAGCTATAAGGTTTATCATTTAAATCCAAAGCACATTGATGTTCAGTATCACTTTGTGAGGGATATGGTTGATGAGAAAAAGGTGTTGCTAGTAAAGGTGGACAGTTTGAATAATTTTGCAGATGCAATGACAAAGTCTAGGAGTAGTGAGAAATTTTCTTGGTGTAGAGAAACAATTGGAATTCCAAGGTTGGACCAATGACTAATATCTCCTATGAGCCCCTATGAGGAAAAGAAAACAACAAGTTGGAGAATGTTGGGTGTGTGTTATATTATTTCCACAACTAATCTCACATGTGGAGGGTCCATAGGAGGGGCGATATTCCCTCATGTTCATTGCATTGGGTGTAGCAGGGGGGTCCTAGAGGGGTTGGTAACCCCACCCATCACGGGCTTTACAAGGGGGCAGTAGCCCCCTGCATGTGGTCTAGGGAAGTTCCCTGGGAACATTTTTTAGACCCAAACATGGTGGGTGAATCTACCCATGGTTTTCTTTATTAGTTTTTCACATGGTTTTGGGCATGTTGGTTTTCTTCCAAAAGTATTTTGTAGATCTGATCAAGGGAACTATGGTTATGTTCTAATCGAGGGTTAATGGATTAGGGTTTATGAATGCCTGGACATGTATATATATGTATTGTAACATTGAAAGGAACATAATTAAAAAATCAATATTGTCGTCCAAATTTTGTGATCCATGGAAAAATCTATGTTTACTTGTTTTGTGTTCTCACCGTTGTATATTTTTTGTTTTAATAGTTTGTTTGCAAGTAATTATTGTATAAGGTCTAAACCTGCAAAAGTGTAATATAATTATTGTATTCTTATTAATTTTAAGATGTAAGGTTCATAACATTTGGTATTAGAGCACATGAACCTAAGGTTTTTTTTCTTCAAATTGGTTATCATGTGATTTTCACTATAACTTATTTTCTTAGATATTTAGATTGTGAAAATTTCAACACATTGAGAAGAAATATTGACTGAAAATATAGTTAAAATTAAGTATTTCAGTTCTCTATTCTAGATGGGATATACTCTATTTAAGTTAGATGTTGTGATAAGTTTTGGAATTTGTTTCCAATGAGCCATCTTAGTATTTTCACTATATTTATTTTCTAGGATGTTTCAAATAGTGAAACTTGATGAAAATTGAGAAGACATATCAAGGTATGTTAGGTAAAAGTTTCAAAACTATTTTTAAAGAATTGTACATGTGGTAAACTATATACGTTTTCTCTTCAGAAGAGGCCATAAATCCAAAAGTTTTGAGAAAGTTACCATAAGTTTAGCTTGGCACATAAAATTATTCTTGGACCTATGGAATTGTAGAGAAAATATATTTTTCTCTTATAGACAAAAATTTTAGTTTCATAAGGGTTCAAATCTTAGATATATATCGAGAAAAGAATCAACCACTTAAATATTCTCCAAATTAAGCTTCTAAAGGTACATAACTTATAGGTATCATAAATTTTGATTAGAAGAACCATTTTTATTTGGTGACTAAAAGTTGCAATAAAGAGGATTACTGTCATTTTTCATCCAAAGAAAGCTACTACACTAATTAAACCTCCTGATGGCTCATAAACGACACATGAATAAATAGAAGATATATATTATCGAGTAACCATGTTGGAAGATCAATTGTCATAAATTCAAGGATTAGAAAATAACACCGAACCAAAGATGGGGGAAGTAGCTGAGTAAATACAAAATATTCAAGGAAGAAATAGAAAAATCGATGAATTAAAATAAGGAAGAAAAAAATTACAATATTAAAAAAATCTCTTTAAGAGGGAAATGGAGATCCAAGGAAATCATGAAGATGAGGAGTAGTAAAGTGTTGATACTTAATCACATATTGGGATTATTCTATTACACTTGGAGAGGATAAATATTGAATTGTAGAACCATTATGGTGTTTTTTCATTCCAAGATCCTCATTATCAAGGCTTCACTTCAATACCAAGGAACTACTATATTTTGAAGATACATATGAGGAATTTTGATAGTAAGTATCATATAACATGGATATTCCATATGGAGGAATACTTCTATCTACACCAAGTGGCAACATTGGCAAAGGTAAATAGTGTAGCCATGTTTTTAGAAAAATATCAACATGTATGGTATTAATGGATTTGTGAAAGGAAAAAGAAATCTATTATATATTGGTAAATTTTTACAAAGGAATTTATATCACATTATGGGGATATTATGAGAAATACAATATTTAATAAATTGGTAAAACGTTGACAAAAATGTCTACTTACAAAGAATATTCAATAATTCCAAAAGTTAAGTCTTAGGGTAGAAAAATTTCAGGTGATAATTTGTTAAACCTATTTATGGGAACTTTAAAGGAAATATTTGAAGACAAGGTGCATCTCTTTAAAGGCTAAATCTCTATAAAATTCTTTAAAATCTAGCAAGGAAAGTTGAAAATAAAAATATGCCAACTAGAAAATTTGTTATTAATAACTATAAAGAAAATCATTCTCTCTCTCCTAAACTGACAAGGTTGAACCTTAGAAAATGGATTAAAGAAGAGAAAAGCGATGATGTTTCAAATTTGATAGAGAGTACGGGGAATAGATGCACTAATAAGAATTTTTTCTGCATAGAAAGTCAAGATGAAGAAGTGGAACCATCAAAATATCTAGAACTAGAAGAGGTTGCTCTAGCAATATCTTGTCATGAATTAACTAGCATTAATATTCACAAACTAATCCAAGTGGATATTGGTGGTTGCTCACCTACTCCACTAGGACCCCCAAGACAATTTCCTTTAAGTTTTCTAATTTATAGCAGAATTTACTATTTTTGACAATCTTTTGGGTCTGGAACTTTCAGACCATTTTGAGGCCCTGAATGATAGTTTTTTTTTGGAAAATAGGAAAACCCATATTTTGCAATAGGGGTTTATAGTTGAAATTTGTGGTCCTTGGATATATATTTTAAACAAGGTATATTAAGCATCAAACGAAGAACACATGCCAAAGTTATGAACCTAAGAAGTCGATGTTCCAAATAACCCAACAGGACCCACAAACTTTTAGTGCTTCATCTTTTAGGGTTATGATTTTGGATGTTTAGGGTTTTCAATTATTTCTTGATCACGAAAAACGATGCAATACTCATTGTAACATAGTTTAGAATCGATTTAGTCGTCACATTTCTTCTCAAAGATAATTTACCATCGCCCGAGCTAGTTGTTTCTCTTATGTATGTACACAATTTTCAACAGTCATTATTTATGGATCGAAGCTATGTTTCACTACATCTATGTGTTTTGGCTTGGATTTGCATTTAATTTCATTCCTTCATAAATGTGGATCATAAACCCTCGCGATATAAGGATATAACAAAAATAAAAAGGTAATAGTATTTATTAACTCAATTGGTACCCATAAATTTATCAATTACAAATTCAAAAAGCTTATTAATTGCTTTATATATCCAACACCAAAATTTTGAGTAATTATTGTAGATATATGTACTATAAATTATTTAGGGAATTTCTTAAGTATTTAGTTTAATGTGGGGGAGTATATATTGGATAATCCTATGATTGAAATCCAAATGGGTGGTGTTGATGTTGTATTAAGGGTATAATGGTTATAACCATTAGGAATAATGGCCTTTAATTTCAATATATTTTCATCAATTTTTACTTAGAAGGAAAATAAACTGACCTTGGAGTGATCCAAGGGAAACCTAGTAAAGTGATAAGCTCTAATAGCATGAAAATTTTTCTAAAATGGGGACACCAAAGTGTAATTGGACAATTTTTTTCAATAGATTTTTAAACATATATATCCTCTAATACGATGGATCTCTAAAAATTTATCAACAATGGTTCAAAGGTATTTGGAGATATCCCTAAGAGTCTTCCATGTACTCAAGATTATGACCATGTTATTTATTTGAAACCTGGAGATGCACCACCTAACATTAGGCCTTACAATATACATATGCATAGAAGAGTGATATTGAGATGTTTTTTCAAGAAAAGTTAAGGGATGCCATCATTCAATCTATTCAAAGTGATTTATCTTCACCAATGGCAGTTCTTATCAAAAATCATGATTCATGGTATATGTGTCTAGATTAGAGATAACTCAAAAAAATTAGAATCAAAGATTTATTTCCTATTAGAGTCATTGATAATTCTCTTTCTTTGTTACGTAATGTGAGTCATGATATGACTGGGATGCCTAACCTATGCCTTATGTAACCATAAACCAAGGGAATCTAAGCCATCAAAATCACCCAAGGATCGCACATGGTCTCAGCCACACCAACCCTTAAAATGGCTCTATTTTTTCCCATGGGATTTCAAACCAGTGACCTTTCCACCATAGAGTGCCTCAACAAAACACCCTTTCACCATATATTATATCCCCCATGTGAAATCATTGATGAATTAAATGGATTAATTTTCTTTACTAATTTGGATCTCAATCTTAGATATCATCAAATCAAAATGATGTAAGAAGACATTCCCAAAAAAACCTTTTGAACACATGAAGGTCACTGTGAGATTTTGGTTATGGAATTTGGAATTATATATTCACCTTCAACATTCCAAATCTTGATGAATTCTGTTTTCAAGCCCAACCTTAGAAATTTTGTGTTTATTTTTTAATCACATACTAATCTACAAAAAAGTTTGGGAAGATCTTGTATAACATGCTGACATGGTATTAACACTATTGAAAAAGAAACAAATATATGTAAATCCTTCCAAGTGTGCCTTTGGGATTCAAGAAATGGAATATTTGTGTTAGGTCCATATATTACTAGTGTAACCCCTTATTCTTATTAGTGCAACCCCCTTATTATATTGGTATTCCCATGTAGTCGCCATATTGTTAATATTGTGCTCCATAAAATCCCATTATTGCTATTGTTGTGCCCTTACATTATTATTGTTATGTCATCTCTGATTACATTATGATGCCTTAGATTCCCATATATAGAAAGGAGGTCTTTTCATTTGTATCATCTAAGAATTATTCTTCTGTGTAATGTAAAGGAGGTTGTGCCCTCGAAGAGGATGAATTCTAAGGCATTTATATTTCTTTTCTATCTTTTTGTGAGCTAGTTTCATAACATTTTGTATCAGAGCTTTTGATTCTAGGCTTTCGCTGCTCTAAATAGGTCATAGTGGCATTTTCAATATAACGTTTTTATATGAAGTTTAAGAAGCTAAAAAAAACCCATTTGATCTTAAATCATTCTGAACCTTGGATCCGAATTTTGGATCTTGTCTCGCTATATTTTTGAAGATATGATATGAGGAAATTAGTGCTTTTGCAAGCTCAATAATTCTATCTCAAGCCATCCATCATGGAATTTTTGGTATATTTTGTTGTCTATGAAAGTTTAGACTAAGAAATTAAAACTAGTTTGAGCTAAAATCATGGAGAAGCTCAAGCCCGAACTTTAGATGTTCTTTCGCTATATATTTTGACATACATTCCAAGACATTTAAGGTTTTTGCAGACTCCCGAATTACATCTCAAATAGGTGACCGAGGGAAAATCATCATAAGTTTCTCTCTGAGCATCAAATTGAAATTTCGTAAGAATCTATAGAAAGAGGACAGACTGTACTTTTCTATGTATTGTTTTTAGGTCTGAAGGTCGAAACACTAACATGTGGAACTTTGTATAGGTTTGCTCTACTGAAACAGTATATAAGAAGTTCATCTTGGGATATTGGGCATAACTCTTTCTTGGAGAAGCCACTTTCAATTAGACTACTGGGATTGCAAAGAGGACACAGAGGGCTACTATAAGCCGTAATTTCAAACCTTGAATATCTGGAATTACAAAGTTACAGACTTTCCAAGATCAATCTCCTAAAATCATGAAAAAGGCGATATGAGGAAGTTTGATGGAAAGGTTCCATTAAATAGGATACTATAGATGGAACAATATGTTGATCTACATGATGTACAATAGTTACAAAAGGTACATGTTGCATCTTTATATTTGTAATCGAATCAACTTTTATGGTATAAATGGCTTTTTTCTCATAAACCACTTGTCACTTGGGGAATTTTCATGGAGGAAATGATAGCACATTAGGAGGATACAAATAGAAACACCTTCTTTAGCCAATTGATAAATCTCAAACAACAGGATTCAATGGCAGGACACATTGAAGACATCCAAAAATTTAATATAAAGGTAAATGACATTCGAAAGAAGAAAAGTATTGATGTCTTCATAGGGACTTTAATCGATAACATTCAACATGAGGTTCGTCATTCATAACCTGATTCATTGGAGAATGCATTCAGGTTGGCAAGAAGAATTGAGAGAAGAATTATGGAAACAATGAATCCTACCACTCACAACTATAAATATGGAAGTATTTTTTCTCCTAGCCTTCCAAAACCCATAAGGTTTACACCACAACAATGGGAAGAAAAAAGAGAAAAAGGGCTTTGTTACATTGTCATACCTGTTGAGCCTCAAACATGCACCTTCCTATACACCCTCTCAGCCTTCTTTTTCCACTTACTTCATCCACCGAGTTGTTAAATCATTGCATTATAGTCTAAAAAGAACTTTTTATATGGTTTTCTGACTATGCTTATGACTATTGTTTGGTTTAGTTTTTTTTGTTCATGTAGCTGCGGAAACTTGTCAGTTTCCGCATCCAGCACAGGTTTCTACATCCAGCGTAGGATTCCGCAGCTATTTTGTTAAAAGTTGTGCTACAGGTGTCCTATAAAGAAACGAGCTACATGGGAAAGATCCAGGTGAGGGATACATGGAACGTGTCCCTTCAAATCAGCCAAATCATCCATAGAAGGTCACGGTCAACGAAGGTCAAAGACAAAGCCAACCAAGGAGTTTAGCGGTGGCATGTCTCTGTTTTGAGCACGTGAACGTTACGTGGCATAGTCCTCAGCTCAAGAAGACACCGAAACACTTGGAGATCATTCCTGTAACGTGAATCCAACAGCTACCACTCCGAAGATTTAATAGACATGATGAGAGTTACGCTAGATCTCGGCTGAAGGGATCTACGTGTCTTTGGCAACACAATCAATAGTGTAGGAGTTAGTTAGTTAGTTTCAGCATTTTGCCATTATCAATAACGCGTCGATGAACGTTGTAAAGGATCTTTTTGGATATGTAAATTATGAACTGATGTGTTATCAGCCCACTGTTTTTATATGTTGTTGTTTTAATATATGAGAAGAATTTTCTGAGTTTATTCGTGTGACTACTCGTTGACTGGCTAAAGTGGCAGAGGGCCCCTGCGCGCTGAAGCCTTGTAAAGTTTCCATTTGGTTTTATTATATTTTTGTTTTTATAATCATTAGCTCGTACATAACACATTATTTTATGTTTCTTAACTCACTGTTGTTTATATTTTCACCTCTGTTTTCTTATAGCTGTCAACTGATCAGTGCTTTTCTGCAGGTTTTCTTAGGCAGCCCGGGCAAATTTTCATCTTTTTGATAACTATTGACATATGAGGTCATCTTGTCCTTCCTGCTAATTTTCATTTTCAGAAGTTTAATTTCAGCACTGTCTTTTCCAAGTTGTGATTTCCTTACTTATTTTTCTGTTATTTAGATATCATACTGCTCACCAGTTTATGGTTTCTTTCTATAGTCAAGTGACTCTATTAGTAAGAAATTGGAATATTACCAACTGTAGTATGATTTAGTTATCATATTACTTAAACTTATTCATGATTGCTTCCCACATGGTAGATTGAGCTGAAGGGTAAAGGACGAGAAGAGTTCAAGTAGTGTGACTAGTTTCTTTTATGAAATTTAATTTCTTGAAATTTAGTTATCATATTACTTAAACTTATTCATGGTTGCTTCCCACAAGGTAGATAGAGCTGAAGGTTAAAGGATCTGAAGAGTTTAAGTAGTGTGAATTAGTTTCTTTGCTTTTAGTTTGAGTTGCTTTTAGTTTTTACTTTCTTTTCATTCAGCAGCAAGGATACTGGGCCATTGTCATTAGTTCATTGTTTGATGAATTTACTTCCTCTTAAGAATTGATTTCAGTTTAGTTGTTTTAAAGCTTTCTTTTTGAGCACTTTCAAGTTTGAGAAAATCACTGTATAAACCATCACCATCT
>APFE031108630.1:9381-26559 GCA_000404065.3 Pinus taeda
AAAATAGAATTAATTTGGGCAAATGAAAACATAGAATTATGTGGCTTGTTGAGTTTCTGAAATGAGGTACTTTTATTATCTCTCATTTAGTTTCAAAACTATACAATTCTATGTATATCTAAATTTATGAGTTTATATATTATGAATATTATTAATGGAATAAATTAGTGATATTTCATGTCATTTTGTATGGGTGAGTTAAATGTTTGGGCTTTATTTATTAGGGAGAAAATAAATATATTAGGTTAGTTACACATTATTTTGTGATGTTTTTAAGTATAATAAATAAATATTATACGAGAGTGAAGTTAGTGTGATAAAAATGGGAAGATGAGATTTGGGAATTAGTTGGTCGAGCATAGGGGACGCTTACTTTTGATATTATTATTTTCTAAGTAAAAAAAAAAAATGTTATGTGTGACTGAAATTAAGGTGTTAATAATAGGAAGATCATGAGATTTGGTAATTAGTTGGTTCCAAAACTAGAAGAATATGAGATTTACTTTTGATACAACTAGTATTTTATTTTGTATTCTAAAATATGATAAAGTGATTTTTTTTAGACCATGACCCTCGAAGGGACATTTAATAGAAAATATTGGATGATATATCCCTTCGCCATTAAATTGTGGAGAATACAAGATTTGTACACTTAAATCTCACCCTAAGTAAGAGGGATATGTGGGTAGCTAATGGGAGGCTAAATCCTTTAGAAGGTGTAGTTTTAACTTCCACTTGGATAAACAAAAGGGTAGGGGAACCATTTATAGCAAAAAGGTTGGACTATTTTGTAGTCAAAGAGAGTGTTTTATTCAAATTGGCAAGTTTTAGATCATATATTTGTATATAAGGTACATCAAACCATTTCCCTATAAAGCCCCTTCTTTTCAAATTCAATTCATATTGGCATTAACTAAATTTTCAATCTAGAGATATTGTTGAAAGGAATGGATGTGTTTATTTTCTAATGATAAATGAAAGGTTATGAATTCATTACATGAGAAACTAAAGAGAGATAAATAAAGAGAAAAGGTTTCGAATTCATTACATGAGAAACTAAAGAGAGATAAATAAAGAGAAAAGTTTTCGATTAGAGAGAAGAATAAAAATGAATCAAGAATTAGAAGAAATAGGAGAGAAAATGGAATCAATATAACGAAAGATAAAATAGGTGTCGATGTAAGGAGAAGATAAAAACATCATTAAAAAGCTAGAAGCATAAAGGAATACTCATTATCTTAGACGAATTTCATTGGAAGTAGAAGATTAGAGTAGCATGGCTAAAGTAGAAGAAAACATTAAGTTTTTTCATAGGCTTGCTTCAGTTAGGAAAGCATTGGGCACCATTTTGGGATCACCAAATAGGAATGGGACCCTTCAAATTGATTGGGATTTATCGAAAGAGTTTCCAAGTAATTCTTCAAGAATATATCCATTGATCTTGATAAGTGCAATATGTTTGAAATCATTCAAACCCTCTCACTTTTCAATAATCTTATCACTAAAGATTATAGAAAAACCCTAATGGCTCATGATTGTGCAGAGTAGTTAAAAGAAATTACTACAATATTTTAAGTAGATAAATCCCCTATGCCAGATGGTTTCCTTATAAAATTATTTATCAGTTTCTATGATGGTATATGCAAAGACATTATTTTAATGGCTGAAGAGTCTAGGAAATCAGGGAGCTTTTACGGTCCTTTAATGCTACTTTCATATCCATTGTTGTAAAAAAGGAAAATCCTATGTCCTTTTATTATTATAAGCATATATCCTTCTACATGAACTAAATTTATTATTTTTTTTCTAAAGTTCCATCTAGAAGAGTCAAACCCATACTTTCCATCATAATATATTGAGAACAATTCAAGTTGCTAGTGACTAGGTTTATCCATGAGGCATAAGTACAAGTCAAGATACCTTATACTCCATTAAAAAAAATAGATCTTTAACTGTGATCTAAATCTCTCCATATCTTACGATAACATGTATTAGCCAATACTTTATGAGGTCTATTATGGTGCATATGATTTTCAACCCTGACACAGTGAATTAGATTTTTGAACATATAGCCACTATCTCATATGACATATTAGTGAATTCATTACCTACAAAATTATATTATCCTCAAAGAGGACTAAGGCAAGGATTCCCTATATGTTCTTTATTATTGTAGTTGAAATCCTCAATATAGTTTTGAATGAAATGAAGGAAAATAACAACATCAAAGGAGTTTATATTGCAAGTTATCTGAACAATAGTAATCTCCTATTTGGATATGGTGTCTTGCCAATTCGAAATTGTAGGCTCAAATAAGCTACATCTTTTGGAGCTAAATATTTAAAAATACATTTTGCCTATCACTAAAGATCAGTTGAAGGAAAGACTTCGAGGATCCATTCCATTTCGAGTGAAATATTTTTAAGGAAGTATGAAGTACTTATGGTTTCAACATATAGAAAAAGACTACTCCAAATAGTAGTTGTAGGTTTATGAAAAGATAGAAAAAATAATCGTAATCACTTGTGCAACAATTGGATTTCTTTAAGAGCCAAGGATAACCCTCCTAAATATTGTGATAGATACATCACCCATATTTTGGATAACAATGGTTTGTGTTGAAAAAGGTATTTTGAATAAAATTAAGAAGGTGATCTCTAAATATTTATTGGAAATAAAAAAGGCATCCTTTTATGGAGGTAGTATAAGATCTCAAGGAAAAAAAGGAAACAATATGGAGATGAAGGATATCCTCTTTTTGTCCAAAACTCTAGTAGACAAGAGTATTTTTAGGATTATAAAATCTAAAAGCTTGTGAAAGAGCATTATGATGAAAACAACGTATTTCCCCTCACCAAGTAAGAATGGATAATATCTCCTAGGAAATATTTAAAAGGTGAATCAAAGGTCAATAAATATATATTGGTGTTGTAGCAGCTACAACCACCCTCCAAAATTTTTCCTTAGCCTATCTTGGAGCCTCTCCTACCAAACTCAAACAACACTTTGTCTTGCTTCATCAAGTACTTAAGATTCAGTGCTTTCCTCGCACAAAGGCAATCTGTTGATCACAGTTGATCCATTCCCCTCACAGGTTGCTCACACGAACTTGGTCCAGCTGCAGGCTAAGCAGCTTCCCCTTGAAAATTTCACATTTATGGAGGTAAACCAGCCTTCCCTCTAGGAATTAAGCAATCCTTTCTGACAACCTGTTGGGCTCCAAGATTATGCAATCCTACCAGCCAACCCTCCCAGCAGTATTTACGCAAATTTTCCTAGCAACACGCTACTAAGCCTAGGATTTGTGCAAACCTGGGCAGCAATCAACTGCTCCACCCAGAAATTACGCAAATATCCTGTGAAACCAACCTAGCTCCCATCCAAAAATGCACATTTTTCTCCAATAGTCGAGCAATCTCTTGCATATGCAGCTGAGTTGACCGTTCCCTTCGGGACTGAGCAAAATAGACTTGCATGCATGTGTTGCTTCTCCCAAGGCAGCATGCAAAGGCATCCCTTGTTTCATGGATCTATTTTTAGCAGTTGAAGGTTACATTCAAGGAGGAATTCCGAAAGCACCCACCAATTGTCACTTCCCCTAAATTCGTGGCATGTGTGTCACAACCTCAATGTTATCAAAACTCATCAACCAGACACTGCAGAGCTCATTCCTCACATCAACCTTGTAGCTCTAACATCCCATGTCACATATATGAGTAGTCGGCACATTTAGCTCAGCTATTTTGGGGTAAGCCCGCTTCCCATGCCTTGTGCTGCATTTATATCTCTTTTTGTGTTTCCTCTTATAGGAGTGTTGTTTGCTTTATTTCTTTGAATTCTTTCTGTCCTTTGCACATATACTATATTGTCCTAGCACTGTTTTAGTTTTCATTTCTATCTCACTATTGTCGCATGCATGAAACTGTTTTGCACGGACATTCACCCAACCGATGAACTGTCTCACCCACATGCATGTTGATCCATTTGGTGAATCTTTCATTCATGTTTTTCATGCACTTTCAATCACTTCTGATATCACTTAGTGTCACCATGCATTCACTGACTTACTTGCTTTCATTCGCCCGTTAACGAGTTGGGCCAACCTTGGTCCAGGCTTTGCCTTCCCAAGGTGCATTGCGCAATGTGGGAAAGAAAGTCTCACCTTCCTCTCTAGATTTGTGCATTCCCACCTGGCACTAGCATCCATGACTTTTTTACACATTTTTGGAGGACAATGGCTACTTGGCGCAAGAAATTGTGCATATCTGTCCCTAGGCCAGCAATCCTTCCCAGCTGAAATTGTGCATTGCACAATCCCAACAGTTAGGAGCTAGACTGAACTATGCATTATGCAGTTCTAGCAGTCATCCAGTCTCCCAGCAGCCCAGACTATGCCTTGAGAAGTCGTGGCAGTCGTTCTCTTGACCTCCCGGCTGAAATTGCACAACCTTCATGATCATTCACCCAAGTATGTTGCAAGTTAGTTCTCATGTTCATTTTGGTTTTCGACTGACAGATTTCTTGCTATGAATGTTGCCATGTCTCCTGGTATCGCAGGTGTTCATCTGCCTCTCAGTATTATAGGTACAATATTTTCTAGGAGAGAAGATACGAAGACATTGTTTAGAGCACACTTGAGGATGCAGTCGATTAAGTGTCCATGGACTTGCCTACCCATGAAAACATCAAGTTGTTCATAGAAAAGGACAACAAGGTATGACAACAGAAGCATCTCAACAAGTAGAATCATGAACAACAACTGAACACAACATAACAAATGAAACGAATGCAAGAGGAGGGTTGTTGACAACACGGAGACATAACAAGGTTGCAAGTACAAGCAGGTCCATTGATGATGAAAGAAACTTTGGAGACTCCGGTTATGAAGTGAAGGCGCGACATGAAGATCGTGCGAAGGCAGAAGATGAAACAAAGAAGGAGTTGCATGTCCAGAAGAAACAACTCAGGAAGAACATAAAGCTGCACAGATAGACGAATTAGTTGCAATAGGAATAGGAACAGCAGTGGGTGCAACATGCACCCATGGATGAAACTGCATCCTTACAAGTTAAGGATCCATCCAAGTAGTTGACATAGAGCAGGCATGGTGAGTAGTGTTGTTGATCACATGCAAGGGATTCAACAACATGCATGTTGTTGAGTGTACGCATGCAATCCAACCCATTAAACACACTCACCAAGATGAAGACAAGAAGCAAATCCAACTGGGGATGAACATGTACTTCGGCAAGTTGATGTGCATGACCACCAACACACACTTGAAGATCAGGATGGACACTATGCATGAGTGTGTTGCCAATTCAACCATACCGAAGAAGACAGTGTGCATGTTAGCAAACGAGTTGGATGAAGGGGCTGAACCAATGCACCAGTTGCATTAGCTCACCAACTTCATCATCACAAGCATGTCAAATAATTGGTCTCATCGCAGCAGACTGAGTGTCAGTGATTTCTTGAAAGGTTTTCTCAAGCCATGTTGTCTCACATGAGTACATGTTGTCTCACATGAGTACATGTTCACAAAGGGGAATGTCAAAGGTCACCCCACCCTTTGCTATAAATAGTTCCTCATAACTCATTATAGGGGCTTTTAGTCAGCCAAGCTTCTACAAATATTATCTTGAAGAAGGCTTGGACAGTATTTTAATGCGCCTTGGCTTCTCCACTGCACGGAAATAGTACGTCTCTTTGGAAGAGTAGGAGGATGTGGCTGTAACGTTGCACTATTGGGGATAGCACGTTTAAATGGATGTATTCTATGATTTTGACTTACACTTCTTTATATAATAAGAGGCAACATATTTTCATGCATATGTTGTCATTGTATTTGGACTGCTCCGGTTTCTTTAATGATATGTGTTGTTTAACTTACGTACTTGTGTATGAACTCATTCACATGCAATTGTATTAATGTTGTTATTAATGTGTTTCATATGTTGTAAATGTTGTCACTGTCCATGTCGACTACTCTATTAGAAATCATATAGACCTTTCACTTGAGCCTTTCTATAACAACCATCACACTCATCTCAAACTGATCCGTGAGTGTTGTACGTGTTATCTTACCTTGTATGATGTGATTTCTGCATCCAAGTGGGCTTCTCTGCCGGAAGCTGTGCATGTCCTTTGTGTTGTGTGTTCCTAGCTGAGTTTGGATTGATCCCTTTCAACCTGGAAATCACCTTCACCTCCTTGCCTCTTCGAAGTGTTGGAACCTCTCATACACCTTCCTTGACTCACTGCATTAGTCACACCCTTATTGCTGACATATGTATTCTACTTGCCTCTGTGCGACAACGCGGTCAAGGAATTACCTTACAAACCATTGTTGGACTTCTACACCAAATGGTTTGAGGTCTAATTGGGACTTCTTACCAGGGAGATCCCCTTGACATGTTGATGGGTCCAGCACTGTCAACAATTGGAAGATTACTTGATCATATGACATCACCTTTCATGACTCATTGGTAAAGTAGAACATGTTAAAATTCACATAGAATATTCACCAAGTGGAAAAGAGACATCTATTGTTTCTCTAAGTCTTTCATTCATATTCTTTGCAAAACATTTATCATCATCATCTATATATATATATATATATATAGATATATATATATATATATAGATATATATATATTTGACAAAGGAAACGGCCTAAAATTACAGGATATTGGGGTGGAAAAGGGTACATTTTCTAGGTTGCATGGGGCTTAGGAATCAGAATGGATCTTATATAAGGATTCCTTTGAATCAAATCAAAGTTGAATGATGAAGTTGACAATATTATATGGGAAGTAAATAATTATAAGGGAATGTATAATGTCGAATTGTGTTATCTCACACAAATTCTACCATAGAGGTGGAATTTCTTAGAGAAATAAGAGGCATGTCTTATTGGTTGTGTGTTATATTCTTTCCATGAGTATTCGCATGTACGGGGGGGGCGTAAGTCCCCCCTTTTTTGTTGCATTGGGTGCAACAGGTGAGTGACATCCCCACCATTCAAGGAGTTCCAAGGGGCAGCATCCCCCCTACATGAGGTCTAGGGCAACACCCCAGGAATTTCTTTTTTAACCCTATATTAGGTGGGTGGACCTACTTATGGTTTTGTGCATGGTATTTTCACATGGCTTTGGGCATGATGGTTTTCTACCCATGGTATTTAGCACATCTCATCCAAGGGAACTATGGTTATGTTTCTAATCCAGGGTTATAGAATTGGGGTTTATGAATGCTTCACAACATGTATATATATATATATAATATATATATATATATATATAAATATATATATATAATATATATATATATATATATATATATATATATATATATATATATATATATATATATATATATATATATTCAAAGGAACATAATGCAAAATCAATTTGGTATTCCCAGTTTTGGGATCCAAGGGTAAATCTTTGTGCATAAATGTTTTATGTTTTATGTTCTCGCCATTGTTCATTTTATGTTTTTTAGAATTTGTCTTTGGGTAATTTATCTATAGGGTTAAAACCTACGCGTATAAAGTCCAAAGTATTTTGTGGTTATTCCTAAATAACAAAATTTCATCTAGGGATGGCTTGTAGAAGATATTTTAGTAGCCCTATGTTACTTTTGTAAGGAAAATTTAGAGTGTGTAAATAACTTATTCATTTATTGTCACTTGACTCAAGAAATATGAGCTTCTATAAAACCTCTATCTAAGGGAAAAGGAAAATGATAAGGATCCTCTATATAAGAATATCTAGTTGTATAGCTAAAGGATGGACTAATAATAAATCGTCATCACTCCTTTCCCACTTTTATTTTATGAAATGTGTGTCTTTCTAGGAATGATGCTCATTTTCTAGGAAATAACATCTTAAACATCTTCCTTTTATGATTTCTCTACAGATGAAAAGGGTCTTATGTCAATTTTGAAAATATTAAAATTATGGCAAAGTAGAAAAGGATCAATCCCACTAACATAGATACATCCATTCAGTAGGGTATTTTACTAGTGCATCAAATATATACCCCAATATCTATAAGGTTATGAAAATCCTTCATATATCTCCCTCATATAATATCTTTTCCAAATTTCACTAGATTCAATGGAAACCGATCAAGTTGAGGTGATTGATGTTTACATTCTAATGACATTAGATAGGGAGAATCATATGAGGGAGAGGAACATATTTTCCATCTAGTCATTGAGAAGATGGAATCTTTCAGAGCTTAGAGGAGCATAGACCTTTATAGTTATCTATAACATGTAAAAAAATTCAAAGCATATTTCTTTGACATTAATTTACACTGCATATACAAAGATTATGATCAATGAAAAGAAAAAATTTCCAAGCAAGCTTATGCAATATATCCTAGATCATCAATGGTAAAAATTTATGATAAAAGAAATGATAATATACTACCTCCTCAAAAAATCAATCTCTAGGGATGATAGTATAGCATTAGATTCATGTCATCATATGTTTATATAAGGGAAATTATAGCATGAATGTGGTAGAATAGTGTGCATTTCCTATCATTTGGCATGTTTTCTAGTAAACAATGTTCATTTCCTCATAGACCATATGTATTTTGTAGTAGATAATGAACATCTCTTCCCTACAATATGCATAAAAAATAAGGGGGTGTTCTTAGTGTATTGAAATGTGTAGGCCTTATTTGGGCCATGTTACTAGCATTTGTGGGTCCCATGTAAACATGTCCATTACCCATATGGGCCTATTTCCATTCCTAATGGGAATTTATTTAACTAGTGCGGTTTGTTCATGAATATGACTAAACAATTGTAAGCCTTTGGGGCATTTTTGAGATCCCATTTAAGGCTTTCCTATATGACTGATAGCGATTCTTTCATGTTTCTAATCATGTACCTCTTTATCAAGACCATGGTTATTGGTTTAATTAGGGAATCTCAACCTAGGTTCAAAAGACGATTCCATCTAAAATATAGACCTTTGTGTAGTTATCTTAGATCTAAAATGAAATCCTATATAATATGTATAATAAATAACATGTATAATAATGAGTGAAAAAAAATTCAATACTCCATATACCAAAATACCCTTAAGTTAGGGAAACACCTTTCAAGTATCATTTTCTAGAAGGATAAACATGTTCACTTGCCTTTTCAAGGGGGCAACCTTCCAGTGAACTAACCTCCAATATAATAATATTCTTGTGCAACCTTAACAAGGAGAACTCCATCCTCATTTATAGAGACTAAATGCTAACTATCTAATGGCTCTCTAATGAGGCCATATTACATTTATTTAATGATTACTATCTAATAAAGCCTTATTTAATAACATCTCACATTGTGGACCTAGTTTATATTACATTAATTGGTCATAATTTTGATCCTACTCTTATCCATGACAGGTCCATAAGCCCCAATTACACCCCTATGGAGAATCTCAATGCTCTAGCATTTTCAAAATATAATCCTTTTATTAGTACTAGTGAAAATTTAGAATTAATTAAATATATGTATGCCTTTATATATGTATAGGTGTAAAAAAATTTCATTTCTTATCAATATTTATAAATTATAAAATAATTTTTTAATTTCCACATTTTGTGAATTTATGAAGATATAATGGAATTTTTCCAATTAATTACAACAAATGGAATCCATAATAATACGAAAAATAATTAAAAATGATAGTATGTAAGCTTAAAATATCTAAAAAGAAACTTAAGCCCATGGTAAAGAATAAGTCACAAATTAATATTTATAAGGAGATCATAAACCCTAAATTAGAATATAAAATTATCTTTTAATGGCGTTAATCTTGAAAAGGAAAATTAATACTATCAAATATGAATAATATTATATACTTACAACATCGAGGGAGGAAATAACATCAAATTTTTGCAATAATAAGAGTTTTCATGCATATCCAATTTTATTTTTGAGTCATTTATAGTACTATAATCTTCATGACATAATACAATTATATGTTTCTTTTCATAAGGTTCAATATACCAAAATTGATTTTGGATGGACAATCATCAATGTGCTAAAATAAACTTTACCACCAAGTATGACATAGATCTCATGCCATAATTTCTTACATGACATATTTTCTCCCAAGGAAGAAGATAAATTTCCATAGGTGTTACTTTATGAAATATTCAATGTTTCCAACATTAATGACATATGAATCCTATGAAGAGGTTGTACTATAGGTGGACACGTCAAAGTGAGATAGGTGGACACATCATAGTGGCACACAGTGTTGTAGAAGGCTAGTGATACCCCTTCCATCCAATTACTGAAGATAGAAAATTGGGGCAATGATCTACTAATTCATATCATAGAAGGAATGGATATACTCAATCCACCAGAAAATGAATTTTCGTACTCTTATAGAATGCATATCAGCTTAAAGAGGCCTCACAATATAAACAAACATGAGATAAAATAAAGGAAACTATCTGTGACATGTTGACTTTCTTGTCTTGACCATTTTATTGGTGATTATGAAACCATTTCCCAACAATTAAATAATTTGTAGAACAATGTTTTACTTTCAAGTGTTGAAATACATACTAAGGAGAGGAATAAATGAAAAGCATAAACCATTAATATTATAGTGAAAACCATCCATAATGCCTTATCAAAATACAAAAAGAAAAGTTCCAAACTCTAGTGTAGTTACCAAGTTCAAAGACAAATAATTCCAACATAAAATTTCCCAAGCTCATCCCATACATAAAAAAATAGACATATAGAAAGAAGGGCAAGCAAGTGACCCAATATCCCTTTATTACATCCATTAGCCTAGACTATAATACAATTGATTGTGATACACTTAGAAAATGTAACTTAGAGAGGTGGGAGAGCCATGACAAGTCAATAAGATAACCTTAAAGTTGTATAGCTCTCCCAAACCAAATGATGAAATGAAACTATCAATTACCTAATTTGAATGAATTTTCCACATTTGAGTCTCCCATTTTTAGATTAGATAAGATGATTCAAGGAGGTAATATAGCATGAATTTATGGGAGGTATCCCACTCAATTTAAGCTTCATTTCATCCCATATTTGGAAATCATCAATCAATGTATGATGGTGGGAGGAGAAAATCATAACAATTGTGGTTGTAATAAACCAAGAACCACAATAATAACTCACATCACACTACACAATAGCGCTTTGACTCTCAAATTAGGATTTCTTGAATTGCTTGAGAATAGAAGTATAAATAGACAAAAAAATACTATGGAGTGATCCTCTAGAAGAATCTTAGTATGTTAATAATAAGTACACTAGATAATTTTAGTTCTCTTGTGAACAAAAAACTCTTTCCTCAATTTAGACTCTTCATGCAACACTTGTAAAGTACATGCAAAGTGGAAATAGTTATATCTAACATTCCCCCTTAATTATGACAATTAACTAACCATATGATAATGCCTCTACGGGCTTATAATGATGACATGCTCCATAACATGATGGCCTTCTAGTCTAATTCTTAGCTAGGCTTACAATACTTGAGATCAATTCAAAAACTTGTTTTACTTCTCCATGCTAGTGTAGCTTGTCCTCGACCCTATGATGTCAATTTTTTTTATTCCTTTGCTCCAAGATTTATATTCTACATACATTTTATTGGTCTTCAACTTCAACTTTACTCTAGTTTCTTCAATATTTCCTCGTCTTCATTGTCATCTCCATATATTTTTATTTATATATCTACTTGTACCTAAGTTACCAATGACTGAACATTTCTCTCGACCATGTAACCTCAAAAACAACATCTTCATTTTCTTTTTTCTCCTCTTCCAAAATTGCAAAAGATTCAACAACTTCAATGGTTTCCTTCATTTCTTCTACTCTAGCTATCGTATATTTTCCATAACCACTTTCATCTCCATCATACTTGGGCTTTGCATGCTGATGAGCCTCATCATTGGGTCACTATATGGACCTTAATCCACCTCTTAGACTAGTCAAATCAACTCTTCTCACAATTTATTACATATTTTGATTGTATTTTGTTTAATTAGAGGAGTCAAAGTGAGATATTATGCCTAGTTCGTGCATTGATTGCAGGTTTGTGAGAGAAAATCATGGAATTTAGCTAATTAAGGGTTGAAACCCAAATGAGACAAGGAGGAGAGATTGTAGGAGGTATATCCTCCTCATTTACTCCTCCCTGATTCAAATATTCCTCCATCAATCACACTAGCTTGGAGTACAAGTAGCCAAGCCATGCAGATCGAAAGGTAGCCGAGAAAGTGATAGTTAAAGAGCTAGTTTATCTCGAGTTTGGGAGCCAAGCCTCCCTAGATTTAAGGAAGTCATTGGAGACTTCACTTTTGTAAATAAAGAGGCCTAGAGCCTCATTAGGATTCGAATTTGTGCTATAAAAACACTAGTCATTTTCGAGTTGAAGACTTGTGGAAGACATTGTTATGTAATTTGTTTTTTTGATAATGAGAATTATAATTTCCTTGATCCAGCACTGAGTTAAATCAAAGTGCTGAAGCTCTTGGGTGAGGGCCCAAACCTAGAAGCAAAGGCCCCTCTTCTTTTATTTGTATGCTTAGATTGATTTCATAGATTAATGGTTGAATTGTCTTTAGAATTATTTCATTGCAAGTAGTGTAGATTTGATTAGTTTGCTTATTAGTTTGCTTCCATTTGTGTTTTACTTTAGCAGTAGTTTAGAAGAGACAAAGGAACATAAAAAAGTTGTCAGTAGATGGTTTTGGCCTCACTCCTTCCTTCATGGATCATGGGTTAAGGAAAGAACTCCTATGCAGCCTCAAAAAGATAGATTTCTACTTTCTCATGTAATTTAGGGTTTTCTGTACGTGGGCCAGCATTTGATCAGTTTGCAAGAGTATGATTTAGTTATCATTTCTTTTATCTTTAGTCTTACATTAGATATAAGCAATTTTCCATCTCATTCTACAATTTTTCCTCATGCATGAAGTAGGCAGCTAGCTCATGAAATTATGTTTTACTTAGATAATTGAAATTCTTCTTGTTTGCATGATTTTTGGGTAAATGTCCATGTATGTTGCAGTGCAGGTGTTTCAAAAGTATAGAAATATTTCATATTCAAAACCCTCATCACAACTTCATCCATCCATGATCATTCCTTTCTTTCACTAAAACCCTCACCAATTTCATCATTTCACAACGAAACTTCTCCAAGCTTTGTTGAGAAAATCCAGCCATCTCCCAACTTTGGTTTTGAGTGCTGAAGTGGTCCTAGGCACTCCCTTGCCTCATTCTATCCACCAACCACCTTCCCTACGCCTTCCATCATCTTCAAAACTCATCATTTTGCTCTCGGCTATATCCTGTAGAAATATAGGGGACCCTGTAGGTTTCCAGGACATCTTGTAGGCTTACCTGTAGTGGCCTATTTTGAGACAAAATTGAGGAATAATCCTCTAGGAAGCTAGCAAAGGGTCCCTAGTTGTATCCCAAGCTTTTTGACCATTCACCGTCATCTATAAGCCACCTGCCACATCACCAAACGAGATTAGCTTTCACACTCTCATATAAAAAAGACAAAAAGAAAAATAGATTTATTTTATTCATTTACATGCACAGTGGTAGAAGGTTTTATGGTTTTAATCTACATTCTTGGGACAATAGGATTGCATACATGTTAACTTAGCATTATTTTTAAGCAAAGCCTCTTAGCATTTAGTTAGGAAATGGTGTGTTTTAGCATTTGATTTCGGTCTTTGTCCTTACTGCAGTAGACAAACTTTCTTTTAGAGTATATTTCTCTTTCCCTCAATGGTAATCAAGCTTCTTCCAAATCCATAGAATTTTGGTTTGAAAACAACTTAGTGGTCTATCGCCAGCTTAGCAGTGACAAAAAGTAGACCCATCACATTTACTTGTGTATACAACACTGTCACCTCCAAGTTTGTATGAACCTCGGGTTGTTATAGTAGAGTTGGTAGCCCCAAGAGTTACAACATTCTTGCTACAATACTAGTGCTCATCAATTTTTGGCACAATTGTTGGGGAGGTGTCTGAGTAATATCTGGTTACTACTTTCTTTCTCCCATTTCTTGTCTCTGATATTTTGTTATTAGCTTCATTTCTGCAAAAGTAATTTAGATGGTTTTCTTTTCCATTCTGCATTCTTTGCTTTCATCTCCATTCTGCAAGTAAGATTTCATTCAAGCAGTTAGTTTTGAGTCAGTTAGGTAGTTTTCATTCAGTCTGCAATTTCAATTCTGCAATTATTTTCAAATCTCGAAAAAAAAAAACACAAAACAAAAGAAGAACACTTCTTTCATGCCTCGTAGGAATAGGGATAACTTAGGGAAATTTTTGCCAAATACCCCCACCACTTCAAATAACCAACCTTCTCTATTCTTCGGTGGCTGTGAATTGGAGGAACCCTTAGGTGAAAAATCAGATGTATTTGAAGAACCTACAGGGGGAGGAGAAGAAGAGGAACCCATTCCAACTGACCCAAACATTGCAAATAGAAATTATAGAGGAAATAGAGAAAGAGTTGAGGGTGTTTTTCCCATCAGAGAAACTAACACCAATATGAAGAATATAAGCCCCTCTGATCTTCCTCATTTCAATGGCCCGACCTTAGAATATCTAGACACTTTCTTGTTTGAGTGTGTTATTATATGTAAAACCTATGATTACACCAATGATGAGCAGAATTTGAAACTATTCCCATCCACTCTCAAGGATGTAGCTTTGCCCTGGTTCATGGGATTACCTGGGGATAACATCACAACTTGGGCTCAGATGTAGCAAACCTTCAACAACAAGTATCAAGACTACTATAGGTCTAAAGACACTAAAGAGGAAATTTTTGGGATGACCTTAGGGCATGATGAATCCCTAGAGGATTATGAAGAAAGATTCCAACTTAGCTATAAAAGGGAAAAGTACGCACTTGACCCTGAGTCACTGAAACTAGTCCTACTTAGAGGGGTAAGGGAAGATCTTCTGGATACCCTACGCTTGCTGGCAGGAGGGGACATCTACGAGCTACCCTATGAAGATATCAAGACTAGCTTTAGAAATCATTCTAGGGTAGCTAGGAAAAAGGGTAGGGGTAGTCAACCTATGGTCAATCCATCCTCTTCCAATACATCCATCAAGGGTGAAATTGGAAACATGCTGGAAGATTTCAAGAGTGAGATGCTGCAAACCCTTGCCCTATAGATGGACACTATGCACATTAAGAGAAAACCTGAGGAAGGAGAGAGACCCTTAGCCATTTTCTGCCCTAGCTGCACAAGGAGGCACCCTAGAAATCAATGTCCATTAAACCTTATTGAAGTCTACATAGTCTATGAAGAAAACTACTCCACAGACAAGTGTCCTCCTCTACTTGGACTAAATGTTGTATATCAGGGAGCTGAAGGGGTGACTGAACAACTCTGCTACATAAATCAAAGGAGACCTCATGGGCCTCGGCCATACCAGCAAGGCATGCAAGGGTCATCCCATGAATATTACAACACCAACCAGACCACATCCATTCCCTCTTGGGCCCCCCCTGCTCATCCTTCCTGGCCTACATCTCCTCCTTGGTCCTTTGCACCTTAGTATCATTCCCAGCTGACCATCTAGTCATCTTAGCCATATGCTCTGCCACAGCCTCAGTGGAATGCACCGCCCTAGGGGTGGAGGCCCTCATACAATAATGCTCCAGCTTTATTGCCTTGACCGCCTACTCAACCACAACTTTTACACCCTGCTCCATCTAAACAACCTCAGATTTCTGCCCAGCGAAATCCGAACCTGAACAACAGACAGACACAACAAGTATATAGTGGAGAGACATCCTATCTTGCTTATGCTGTGGAGATTCAGGAAATTAACCTGAGATCTGGGAGAGTACTCCCGGAAAACCAACCTCTACCTCCACTTAGGCAGAGTGAGGAACAAATAGAGGAAAGTATGCCTAAAGTAAATCCAACACCCTTTCCTAAGAGATTAACCTAACCACTCCAACCTACCCAAGAAGAGACCAAACTTCTCGGAGAATTGAAAAAACTATGTGTCAAAATTCCACTTCTCCAAGCCATAAAGGATGTACCTATTAACAACAAGTTGATTAAGGAGAAGTGCTTCAAACATCCAAGGAGGCAAAAAAGAGATGCCCCTACCATTAATGTCATTGGACAACTGTCTGACTTAATGTTGTGGCAGGTAATTTTTCCAAAGTATTTGGACCCTGGAAGCCCTGTAGTAGATGTGCACATCAATGGCACCATTGTCCCACACACTTTGATTAATCTTGGGGCTTCCATTAATGTGATGAATAAGGACACCATGCTTAAGCTCAATCTCCATGGTTCATTGATAAAGACCACAACAATCTTGCAACTTGTAGACTGTTCCACCATGACCCCTGAGGGGATTGTGGAGCATGTGATGGTCTCCGTTGACTCTTGGGAGTATCCTACAGATTTCCTAGTTCTCTAGCCTAAGGCCGAGCTTATTGGTTACCCTCTCATCCATGGGAGGCCCTGGTTCGCCACTATCGATGCCTACATCAATTACAGGGCTAGAAATATGACTATAAAAAATGGGCATATGTCTAAGCAGTTAGTCTTGTACCCTCCTGCCCAGCCATCTCTAGAACATGACTTACCTATATGGATGGATGAGGAAGAAGAAGATGAAGTTTATTCAACCCAACTCTATACCTTAAAGACAACCATGGGAGGAGGACAACCAAGTGAAGATGATTTGAATGAACACATACTCCAAAGTTCAACTCCTAGTACATTATCCTTATAGGAAGTAGTAAAGGAAACCCAGAACAAACATCAGATTGATATATGATTAGCTGATTCAAACCCTACCCATTTCAAAACCATAGAATTCGGCCCTGAGAGAACTTTGAAAATCAACCCATCTCTTTTTATACACCAAGAAGAAAATTTGTGCAACATGCTAAAGGAACATCTGGATGGCTTTGCTTGGAGTTATAAAGAAATGAAGTGAGTGCACCCCTCGGTGCGTAATTCCCACATTTATATCAAATAAGGTTTCAAACATGTCCAACAAGCCCAAAGGAAAATGAATCTAGCTCTCAAGGATATAGTCAAAGAAGAACTACAAAAGTTGGTAGATGCAAGATTCATTACCATATCTCAGATAGTGAGTGGGTCTCT
>APFE031108630.1:33965-61300 GCA_000404065.3 Pinus taeda
AAAAACATAGAAAAGAGGACGAAGATAAAGAACAATGGGACAAAACATGAAGGATATTTTCCTCATTCACAAATCCCTAGACCCCTTCTCTACCCATGCCAACTATCCTTAGGCTCGAACAATGGAAAATGATTAAAACATTTTAGGGAAAAGCACCTACAAGACATCCTGTAAGAAATCCTATAGCAGCCTATCCCACAAAACAAAAATCAAAGGTTGCAATTAGCTTCAAGCATGGAGATCCAGAGGTAGGAGAAGCTCCTCCAGAGCCTAGCATCAACATCAAGATCATTAGAATCAACATCCAAGTACCTCCACATCAAATAAAATCATTAGAGGACAATAAAAAAGAAAGAAAGAGAAAAACACATGCAACAAACACACAACAAAGACTTCATTCTTCAACAAATAGCATCAAGGCATCATTAACACAGGTAAGTATCTTGCTTCCACTCTCTCGTAATATGATCAAACATGTAAAAGTTGTGAAATATTTTTTTTATAAGAAAAAGGCATCCAATTAACTTGGCCACCTTTTCTCAATTAATGAGCAGAAGATAGTCAGTACTTACACACGTGGCAACAATCAAGTCAAGGAAAAGAAGAGATGAGGTCGCAATTAGTTAAGCTGCGGATGCCGAAGTATGAGTTGATTATGAGGTGAGGATAATGATGATGTGGTAGTGGGACCAACAGTCCAACAATGGATACTCATACCTCGGCTATCAGCACAACACCCCACTCAAATCACCCATATGAGAAAACAAACGTTGATCCCCATGCATAGAAGCATTCACATTCTCGAGGCTACACACTAGCAAAGTCTCTCTCAGCCCTCAAGCAATCTATAGGAAAGTCAGAATTCATTTTTTTCCTGTGCATGACCACCTACAGGATCCTACAAGATATAGTCCAGCACCTATAGGATTGGCAGTGAGAAGGTTTAAAAGAGAAAACTAGGGGTTGGCTTCATCAGGCTGTGATAAGGAGGTAGGCTCTATATTCCCCCACATTTTTCCAAGTGAAAAAATATAATTAAAAAAAAAATAAAAAAACCTTCTAGTTTGTTGGAAATGATTGTAGCATAAGGGAATTGCATATACATAATTTTCATTTAAATTTCCTCATTCATTAAATTTTGTATCAGACATATACACCCCTCCATCCATCAGAGAAAATGACAAGGGGATTTAATAAGTGGGAACCCATCAACACAATGAGTATTCATCAACACCCTCTTGTGCTAGAGATATTCACAAGGCATATTTGGATGGGTTGCTTTGAGAAATTGACAGGTATGATGATGAAGTGGCTAGAGATTTTTCTCTCTCCCTCATTCCACTCACTAGGATCCATGCCACTATTGTGGTGAAGGGCCTCTTTATAGAACTCACCCCTGAAATCATAGACAGAATCACCACCCTTCATTTAGGAGTAACTTGGAGAAAGGAGGATAAGAGAAATAGCCAAACAACAAAGAATAAATTCTTTTTAAAGGGAGAGGAGGCCATGGAAGACAAAAATGGAGTGAGAAGAGCAAGCATACAATATACCTAGAATGAAATTAGCTACCACCTTATAAAATATATATCATGTGAAGGTAGGTACTGTGTGGTATATGGATACCACTTTTGGATTCTCCAAGAGTTGAGGTTTGGAGTAGATACACCACCTCAAAACAGACTTAGCATACCCTACTTCCTTCTTCAATCAGTAATAGATATGAGCATTAAAGTGCAAGAAGGGAACCATCAATATCTATCCCATCATGGGTTAATTAGACATCATAGAATATGCCCTCCAAAAACTTAGAATCCCTATCACATAGGCAACTTTCACGTACATGCAGACAAAGGAAGATATAAAAGCCCTTGAATATGACAAGAGTCTGACTACTAGTTAAAGGGATGAAGAAGAAACTGAAAAGGAGGAAGAAGAAATAGAGAGGGATGAATAGGAAATAGATGAGGAAGAAGAGGAAGAAAAAGAGAAGGAAAGTGGTGAAAAGACATAAGAGGATGAAAAGGAGGAAACTAAAGAACAGAGTGAGGAACTAGAGGGAGAATAAGAGGAGAAAGACAAAAGTGAAAATGGAAATGGAAAAGGGGAAGCAAAAGGCAAGGAGGAATCACCCAGAATATCTCCAGAACCCACTGAGAAAGAGGTAGAAACTGCCCTCACTGCCCTTAGTACCCCTATCAAACAAAAAGGGAAAAGACAGAGACAAACTCCATTATACTTCAGGACAAGAAAAAGTACAAGAATAAGGCATGGAAAACCTGAAACTCCCACCAAGGTTCCTATTGTCATTGAAGACTCCCCAACATAGTAGGGAAAGATAGCTCATCTTATGAAAACTCAAGGAGAAGGATCATCAGGAAAAGCCTCTCCCAAGTCTCTTATCACTTATGTTAGAAGGCCTATGACTAGATCTACCTCATCGAAAGGAAAAGGCATCCTACAGGATACATAGAAGGACCTACAGGAAGCAGAGGAAATCCTACAAGGTACTCTGCTAAACCTACAGGAAACTCAAAAATTGGACAAAGAAGGGAGTGTGCAGCAAGAAACAAAGAAGGAAGATCCAGAGCTAAGGGAACCTAGTCCTCAACCTAACCTTGACTCCTACTATAGGTTTATTGAAGCGGTTAGGGTCATTCCACGAAAATTTTCCATCCCCTTATTCTTTGAGCTTGAGAAAGAAAGGGAAGGAACACATAGATGGATGCAGATTTCCAAATCCAAAGGAGTGGAGGACATAGGTTACATGGAGGAAAAAGTTAAAGAGACGGGCAAGGAACTGAGCAGCCTGAGGGATAGAGAGGCAATGATGAAAGCTCAGTTGGAGGTGGAAAATGCATGGTTAAGGGGACAACTACAAGAAAGAGAGAATCAATTGGCATCCATGGCCAGTCTATCCTTAGAGGCAGTCCATTGCAGGATGCCAACTAACTCCTATGCATTATACCTTAAGGAACAATGTTGTAGTTCCAAATCAAGACCCTAGCATAGAGAGGCACTATGCCATTCCAGGATTATAAACAATTCATTGATCTTTGTGATCAAAGCACATTGGAGGATAGGACTAAATTGTCTGAGTTCTACCTATATAATTTAACCTTAACAGATATGAATGTATGGGACCCTAATTCAAAACTATGGGACTTACAGTTGATGGCTTTGGCATCATGGATGAACCATGAGGAAGCAAGGGTTGTAGAAATGAAGAAAATGATGGCAAGGGAAGAAGAAAAACCTCTCATGATAAGAGTTGAGCAATCAAATCCAATGGTTGTCATCAGCACACATGACTTGATTACAAATGACCCTCAACTTGTACCCAAGTACCTTGCTGCCCAAGAGCAAGAAATTATACACTTTGAGGATATGTTTAGGCTGTTAGGAGATGAAAACATGCAAGCTTTCGAAAGGAGATGGAATACTTTTCCCTACAATTTTAAAATCAAAGAGTACCATTCTCCTCAAAGAATGACAGAAGCATTGAACAGGACACCCATGTACAAGCAAGCTCTCCAAAGACTCAAAGTCAATTTGATTTGCTTGAGACTCAGTCCACCACTACTCTTAGGAATGTTGGAAGGAAGGGAGGAAGAGGAAGAAAGAAAGAAGTGGGAGGAGACAGAAAGGAAGGCAGGATTCTATGCACAGGAAGAGGAAGCTACATCAGAAGCATGGGATGTCAGGGAGGCCACTAGAGCAATGAAAGAAATGGATATTGATTGAGTTTCTCAAAGAATGAGAAACACTTTCAGTAGGGGGATGATGATGAGCCTCATCATTGGGTAACTATATGGGCCTTAATCCACCTCCTAGCTCATTCAAATCAACTCTTCTCACAATTTATTGCATATTTTGATTGTATTTTGTTTAATGAGATGATTCAAAGTGAGATATTATGCCTAGTGGACTAATGTGCATTGATTGCCGGTTTGTGAAAGAAAATCATGGCATTTTGGATAATTAAGGGTTGAAACTCGAATGAGACAAGGAGAAGAGATTGTAGGAGGTAGATCCTCCTCATTTATTCCTCCTTCATTCGAATATTCCTCCATCAATCACACTAGCTCGGAGTACAAGCAACCAAGTCATGGAGATCAAAAGGCAGTCGAGTAAGTGACAGTTAAAGAGCTACTTTATCTCGTGTTTAGGAGTCGAGCCTCCCTAGATATAAGGAAGTCATTGGAGACTTCAGTTGTATAAATAAAGAGGCCTAGAGCCTCATTAGGATTCGAATTTGTGTTGTAAAATCACTAGTCATTTTCAAGTTCAAGACTTGTGGAAGACATTGTTATGTAATTTGTTGTTTTGATAATGAAAATTAGCATTTCCTTGATCCAACACTAATTTAACTCAGAGGGTTGAAGCTCTTGGGTTAGGAACCAACCCTAGTAGCAAAGGATCCTCTTTTGTATTTGTATGCTTACATTGATTTCATAGATTAATGGTTGAATTGTCTTTAGAATTATTTCATTACAAGTAGTGTAGATTTTATTAGTTTTCTTGTTAGTTTGCTTCCATTTGTGCTTTACTTCATAAATAGTTTAGAAGAGACAAAGGAACATCAAAAACTTGTCAGTAGGTGGTTTTGGCCTTACTCCTTCCTTCAGGGATCATCATTTGAGGAAAGAACTCCTATGCGGCGCCAAAAAGACAGAGTTCTACTTTCTCATGGAATTTAGGTTTTTCTATACTTAGGAAAGCATTTGATCAATTTGCAAGAGTAGGATTTAGTTATCATTTCTTTTATCTTCAGTCTTACATTAGATCTCATAAATGTTCCATCTTATTCTGCAAGTTTTCCTCATGCATGAAGTAGGTAACTAGCTCATGAAATTTTTTTTTCCTTAGATAATTGAAATTCTTCTTGTTTGCATAATTTTTGGGTAAATGTCCATGTATGATGCAGTGCAAGTGTTTCAGAAGTACAAAGATATTTCATAGTCAGCACCCTCATCACAACTTCATGCATCCATGATCATTCCTTTCTTTCAATAAAACCCTCACCAATTTCATCATTTCACAAGGAAACTTCTCCAAGCCTATTGAGAAAATCTAGCCATCTCCCAACTTTGGTTTGAGTTTTGAAGTGGTCCTAGGCACTCCCTTGCCTCATTCCATCAAACAAACACCTTCCCTAATCCTTCCAACACCTTCAACACCCATCATTTTGCTCTCGCTTGTATCCTCTAGAAATACAGGGGATCCTGTAGGTTTTCAGAATATCTTGTAGAACACATTAGGACATCTTGTAGGTTTACTTCTAGTGGATTGTTTTGAGGAAAAAATGAGGAAAACGCCTCTAAGAAGCTAGAAAAGGGTCCCTACTTGTCTCCTAAGCCTTTTGACCATTCACCACCATCTCTAAGACACCTTCCACATCACCAAAAGAGATTAGCTTTCACACTCTCATATAAAAAACACAAAAAGAAAAATAGATTTATTTTATTCTTTTACATGCAAAGCAGTGGAAGGTTTGATCGTTTGAATCTGCATGCTTAGGACAGTAGGATTGCATACATGTTAACTTAGCATTCTTTTGAAGTAAATCCTCTTTGCAGTTAGTTAGGAAATGGTGTGTTTTAGCATTTGGTTTTAGTCTTTTTCCTTACTACAATAGACAAGCTTTCTTTTAGAGTAGATTTCTCTTTCCCTCATTGGTAATCAAGCTTCGTTCGAATCCATAGAAGTCTGGTTTAAAAAACCTTACTGGTTTATTGCCAGCTTAGTAGTGACAAAGAGTAGACCCATCACATTTACTTATGTATACAACATTGTCACCTCCAAGTTTGTACGAACCCTGGGTTAATAAAGTAAAGTTGGTAGCCCCAGGAGTTGCATCATTCGTGCTGCAATATTGGTGCTCATCACATGCTACTTCTCAAGAAATGATAATTCATCCACATAATCAAACTCAATAATTATTGCAAGATTCTCCTCACTCTTTTATTTTTCTACAAAGGAAATCTCAATTTTAGCTTCAACTTCAATTTCAACATCCATATGTGCATGTCCATAATTCCCTTCTCTTTCTTCACCATATTCATCCTCCACGTCTCGTATAAAGTCACCTTTTTGTTCTACAATTTCTTCAAGAAACTTCACTACAATATTTAGGACACCTTTAGTCTCCGTGTTTTGTTTATATTCTTCCTCTTTAAGATGCTCTTCCATAGCTGCCCCAATTTCTAGAACATCAAAATATTCCACTTCTTCTATTACAACAATCACTTCGTCAACTACAGTGCTTTGTGAATTAATTTGATGTTGATAGGTGTTTCTCTCCCTTTCATTGTATGTCATCTCTAGAATATACCAAGCTTCTTTGGATCTTATTTTTACCATAATTTTCCTAATAATGTTGTCATCCAAGTCTTATTGAATGAGAAATAATGTTGTTACATTATCCTTCTTGTTCGCTCAAAGCTAATCCTTATAATCTTCAATCGTGACTTCATAGCCTACCTGACATCCCATAAATCTTATACATATAATATAGTTCTAACCTTAATGGCCCAAAACTCATAAATTTTACTAGTGAAAATGCAAAACAAACCCTCTTACCCTCAAGGATGTACTCACTATGCCAACCCAACTTCCTTGGTATAACAAGAGAAATGGTGTAATTAAAAAAAAAATGACTTATTTTGAGTTTCCAAAACTCAATTTTGATGTCACCACAATAATTTTCCAGTGATATAAATTTCATCCCAATCAGACTCCAAGATTTTGAATTATGGTATTTTAAAGTCTTATTAGTTTAAAAATGTCATCTCTCTTTTCCTGCCACATGGTACCTATATGGTGCCCATGTGTCGTGCCTTAATTCCTTACTCTTTGGTGTGTGTGTGTGTGTGTGTGTGTGTGTGTGTGGATATATATATATATATATACTGCAACCATGACCTGGAACCAAGTTCTAAAGGAGCTAGTCCCAACATATGCATCATAGGTTATTACACACACACACACACAAAAATATATAAATTCCAAGGGGGGGGGGCTTACTTTAATGTAACCATTAGCTCAATCCTTTTCTAACAGCCACTGAAACTAGCACATATATGTATACATATAAATCTAGAAGCACAACCTCTGTTGGAAATGGCATCACCAATTAGAGGGGGGTGAATCAACAGTGGCAGTAATTATATTCTTTTTACCAAAAAACAAGATTCAACAACCCATCAGCAAAAATTATGAAACCAATATAACATCAACAAATAAGAGCATGTAAAATCAGCAAAAAACACCATAAATAATATCAATGCATGCACATAAGAGAACACAAATGTTTCTAGTGGAAAAAACTCTCTAAGGAAAAAAACCACCTGACACTACTGTTACTCAAATATTATATTAATGACCAAAAAAATTATACATAGAGTACATAGCACTGACTAGTTGGAAGACTCAAATCCTACAACAATGTGCTGACAACCTGGCGACGGTGTTGTTTCTTGCTAACATAAAGGGTTCTCCACGATATAAGGTCCCAAATAGACCTCACACCATTTGTAATAGGAGTTCCATTTGGAAAATGTCCTAACTGTCGTTTACTTAAATATATGCCTTAGCTTTAGTGGTTAGCACAAGAAAGAAGCACAAATCTCCTTTGAATGAGCAAGTGAGTGTGCCTTGTGAGTGTTCAATTGCAGATGTATAGGTTGTCTTATCATGAGGGGAAAATAAAGTGAGCCTTTAAGAGAGAAGTAATAGTACTACCTTAATGGAGACACATGTCAATAAGAAAGACTTGTGTAACATTAAGAGAAATAGTTCACATAGATGCGATGATCATTATAAAAATTACGACATATTTCCAATAAGTAAGCACTGAAGTCAACGAAATAGTTCAATTACCCCATCACAAGTGAAAGTGAACATGAACCATAAACAATCAAAGAAAATTCTTCAAAACATTCATAATCCATGTGTGAAAATGTGTTGGCTTGGAAGGCTACAATATTAATCAAAATTCCCAAGACACATAAACATAATGAACATAACTAGCTCCAATAGTGGTGCGTTATAGCCAATACTTGCTCCCCAAAAGTACTAACTCTATCTCTCTAATGCCTTGTGGGAGAAGCCCTGGTTAAAAGTCATTTACATGAGAGATGACAATCCTTCCATACCTTGAGGTATGACCTTTCACTTCCTCGTTACTCTCGAATTTCCAACTTCTAGTGACCTTTGGACTTCTACAACCTTTGGAATGCCAAATGACTTTTGGAATTACTTCTGACTTTTTGCATTACTTGTATTTTAGACTTACATGACTCTTTAGTTCATACATGACTCTTGGACTTCTACTTATTTGTATTTACAATGATTACAAAAATACATAATAACTTCCACATCATCATGTGATGATAACTCGACATGTCACTATCTTTGGTGATTGGGACTTCTAGTGACTAATAACATGGAATTCTTTAGTAGTGACATGGTTTCCACCATGTTCTTTGCGCACCTTTGATCGTTGATGTCTTCACCCTTGCAAGGGTCTTTGATATAATGGAGTCTTAGTGGTTCTTTGATCATAAAGTTTCAAGTGTGTTCTTTTTTCTTTTAATGCTTCCTTTGTTTGTCCTCTTTTCCCAATCTTCCTCGTATGTGCTTACCATGCTATTCTTGGAATACCTATATTTGCAATCACTCATGACAAGTAACCATTTTTTGTTCATGCATTATCAGTGCACTTAAAGGGGACAAAGGGAATTTATATGTGCAAGGGTGCATTCTAAAAGGCTAAAGGGTTGAGAAGGGGAGGCTTCTGGGCTTCGACATGCACTCAAAGAGGAAAAGGTAGTCAAGGTAGGGTAAATGGCACAAGTCCATAGGACAAAGGGAAAAAATTGAGGCTTCTCAGGTGCATTGTGAACTTAATGGATATATGGAGGGCATAGCGTAAACTCTTGAAGGCTTAAGGATGAAGGATTCATGCCTTCAGGGTGCACTCATGTGCTCAAGAGGCCTAAGAGGGTACATGCCACAGTTCTAAAGGCTGAAAGGATAAGCTTCGTACCTTAGAAGTGTGCTCATGCACTCATAGGGTCAGGAAAGTGCATGGTGCATTGGGGAAGGCTGAAGGGTGAAGCTTAAGGCCTTCGGGATGTGCTCATATCCTCAAGGAGGGTGCACTTCTTCGAGTCAAAGGAGTGCACTCAAAGGAAGACTTAATCTCTTGAAGGGCATAGTTTAGAACATGGAATGGGAAAGAGGCTTAATTAGTGTGATCAGTTTTTAGTGGAGGGAACAATAACACACTTGCGAACAACGAAGGATTCTCAATCAAGGTTACAGAGTGCGCTCATGTGCTCTTGGCCTCAATGGGTTTTATTTGAAACCAAATATATGTCTAAGTCTAGGATATAGGGCTAGGGAGAAACATGATGAGCTTAGACATCAAAATAATAAAGAAAACTTAGAAAAAATTGAACAATGATAAGGACATATGAATACATTCCTTTGTACACATTCCCTAAGTATAACCAATGAAGTGTGTGCGACTATGACCCAAAAGTGTCATTTGACAACAACAAATATATTACGACCATGAAATGTACTTAAATATTATCTAATCAATGTGACATTCAAAAAAAATTGAAACACATAGAATAATGTGAGACGACAATTGATGACCAAGGTGACATTAGTTATGATGGTGATACTAGGCTCCAAAAATTTGAATGTAGTGTTAATTTGGAGGGTGTTGTAGTAGCGAAAACACTTTGTGACACACTAAGCAGACTTCAGCTTATTTGTCTAGGAATATATTTTGATTAAGGGTCATACCTTCAAGAATTATTGATTTCCTTGATTTCCCCTTCTGACCTCATTATATACATAGCATCTCACTTTCCTCTACTTGGTTGAACACACACAAAATATACACCATATCACAATTGCTTCAATCCAGGATAAGGTAATGTTCACGGTGATTTTATGATATTCAGAGTATGATTTTGCATCTCCAATGTTTTTCTGGTGCCAGCAGGTCTAAACAATACCCTGGTGGAGTCACTTCAAGGACACAAACATTTCTTCTTTGCCAGTGAGCTTGGATAGTACCCCTACGATGTTGCTTGCTTCACCTCCCTATATAGGGAGCCTTTCTCTTCTTTAACCCTTTATTTAGTTATTTAATAGAAGTGTGCATTGGCACTTATTATTTACACAAGAAGAAGAGGGATCCTGACTTATTAAGAGCAAAGGAGGTTCCCCTTCATAGTAGTATTTTAAGACCTCTGATATTGGTTTTCTCACTTTATATTTTCTCCTTATCCCCTTTCTAATATATTGGACAAGCATTAAGGCACAAGCATACTTATGTAGGTTTTAAACTTGTATAGAAATTATTTTCAGATGAATTCTAAAAATAGAAAATAAACAATGACAAGAATATAAAACAAGTACACAAAGATGTCCACTGGATCCCAAAATCGGGACTGCTAGATTGATTTTTTATTATGTTCCTTTCAATGTTAAAAGGCATATATATACATATCAAAGAATTCATAAACCCCAATCCATTAACCGTGGATTATAACATAACTGTCGTTCCCTTGACCGGATCAACAAAATACCATGGGTAAAAAACCATAATGCCCAAAACCATGTGAAAAACCCATGTACAAAACTATAGGTAGGTCTTTCCACCCAATATAGGGTCGAATTTTTTTTTCCTGGGGCACTGCCTTGAACCTCGTGTAGGGGGCCTACCTCCCCCATGAAACCCCCCTAACAGGGGGGGTGCACCTACCTTGCTATGCCCAGCATAGCTAACACGGGGGGCAATCGCCCCCCCACGCATGCGACTAGTCATGGAAATAATATAACACACACCCAACAATTTACTCCAAGTCAAGTAGTTTAAATATTGGGATAGGCACAAATATAATAGGCTCCCACAATGTTCTCCTATTGGGCGAATCATATTTTCCATCTAGACTTAGGTCAACCGATGGAATTTTCCCAAACGAAGAAGGAGAACAATAAAAATCCAAGCGTTGTGGTTGTCACACTACTCTTTTATTACACTAGAGATTCCTTTTAAGCTGTGCACTTTTACACAAGGGTCTTATTTATGTACAATGACTAACAAACATGACATGATAGGAAATGACTAACATAACGCACGTACGATTAACACAAACCAAAAGAAAAGAAACATAGAAAACTATATAAGAAGTGTAGCTCGTAGTTTCTATTGAAAGTAATGTTTCAAATCTCGGCCATTTACCAGAAGAGGGTCAATCATTTTTTCTAAATATTTCATATTGAATGTATTATGACCAATATTTTCGTTGATGGTAAATGGCCCATTCCACAAAAGTTGTAACTTCGTGTAATTTTCCTTTTCTTTTTGGCGTTTATCCCACTTCAGCACTAGGTCACCCACATCAAAGCTCTTTGCCCCTATGAACTTATTATTACACCAACACTTTTCATTTTTGATGCACAACAAATATTTCCTTGGCTTTGAGCATTCTTCATCAAGTTTGAGTAAAGTGTCTATCTTGCTCTGGACTAGAAGGAAAGGTCTACCTTGTAACTCTTGGGAGAGTTGTAAGGATGGAAAGTACAGGTTCAGGAAGGATAGCTTCTTTACCGTAAACTAGGAAGTCTGGCGAGTTCTTCAAGGAAGGCTTAGGAGTTACATAGTCACACCAAAGTGCATTGGTCAAAGCATTATGTCAGTTCCTTTTCTTAGAGAAGATGGTTTTCTTGATCATACAGATAAGATTTTTATTTGTCAATTTAGAAAAGTCATTTCCATGCGAGTATTAATTAGATGCATTTTTAATATAATTCCATTTTCTAATGTGAATTCATAAAGTATTCATGATGAAAATTAAGTCATTTTATCAAATAAAAGTGACGTAGGATTGTCAAACTTGGTTATAATATTTTGTTGCAAGAAGTGGATAACTTCCTGGTCATTTACTTGTCTCACAGGAACTACTTCTAACCACAAAGTGAAATAATCTGTAGTTGTTAGAATATATCGGTGTTGCCTTCACGAATGAGGAAAAAATTCTCTGATAACATCTAGGCCCCACTGTTAGAATGGTTCCTAAAATACTACTGGTAGTAGTGGCACTGCTGACCTTTGATCACGACAGATGTTTTTCTGATAAGCTTGACACTTGTGTATATATGTGTGAAGATATTTGAATAGAGTGAGCCAATAATAACCAGCCTTGATAATTTTATGTTTTGTAGTGTCGCCTGCATAGTGGCCACCTGTTGATCCATCATGCAAGTCTCTAAGTACCCTCTCTATATCCTGCGGCTCAAGGCATCTTAGCATGACACCATTGTGGTTCTTTCTAAAAATAACTCTATCTACTAGTTGATAAGATAGAGATTTCAAATGGATGTCCCTCTTCTATTTATTTGATAGGTGCACGGGCATGGTGCCATTCTATAGAAATTTCCATAAATTAGAGTACCATGGTTTTGTAGACATGGACTGAGGAACACATTCAACATTGTACATTTCTATCTCCTGCTCCCATCCTAAAAGATCTTATTCAAGAGCATATCTCGCTTCGGTTGCTATCTTGCAAAGGTTGTGAACCCTTATGGTATGCACTGGTTTGAACTCTAGATCATATTCTTGTAAATAGGTCAACCAGTTAGCCCTCTTCTCACCTAGCTCTTACTGCACTAACAATGTTCTTATTGTCAGATGAAGTAAAAATATGATCATGTGAGTTTTCAATAGATACAACTTGGAATACTTAAATTCCTTGTATACATCATATGTTTTTTTTATTCAATTTTTGACCTTACAGACTAGCACTCATACAATAAATAGGTTTCTCATTTCCTTCAATATCTTTTTGAGTTGATACAGCTGCAATCGACGAATTCATAGAAAAAGTATAGAACAGGAAATATTTTCCATAGTTTAGACTAAATAACGCAGGTGCATCAACAATAGCTTTCTCAATCTGAGAAAAAACATCCTTCTCCCATTTATCCCATTTGTATATTGCATCTTTCTTTACCATCTCTGGTATAAGCTTGACTATGTAGGCATAATCAAAGATAAATGTTCTTAGGAAATTGGTCTTTCCTAGGAAAGACTACATAGCCTCTTATTCAATGGAAACAGGATCTATGTAATGGTTTTTACCCTCTCATGATCAATTTAAGTTATTATTTTTCCAATTATGTTCGCTAAGAGAATCCCCTCTGACACATCAAAGATGCTTTTCTTGGGGTTAAGGGAAATCCCATACTTTCGACATCGCTCAACATTATGTTTTATGTTACCTACATGACATGGTATTTTATTAGGAAATGCAATAACATCATTGAAATAAACAACTACGCTCTGAAAAATAAGGCCATGAAAAGTGATGCCCATCGTTATTCAGAAAGTATGACAAACATTGATAAGCCCAAATGGAATTCTCTTAAAGGAAAATGTTCCCTATTTGGTCCTAAAGGTAGTTTTTAATCTATTTGGCTTTTCTACTAGCAACTGATTGTAAATACATAAACAAAATAGTAGTGAGAAAATATCTGACCTAGACAATATTTGAAGGATCTATTCCATGGATAGAATTGGGTAGTTGTCTTTATCAAAGGCCTCAATGAGATTTCAGAAATCAGCATATATCCTGATTTCACTGGACATTTTTCTAACTGGGACCAAATTGGAAACCCAAGTGGAATGTCTCACTTTGAAGATGATCTGAGTGTCCCATTATTTTCTTAATTCCTTTTGGATAAGGGGTTCTAGTGTTGTATGATTTTTTTGTAATTTCGGCAAGCAAGGCCTTGCCCCTTCCTTTATGGGAATGGCATGTTGGATAACATGAGTGTCATATGTCTTTAAATCATCATATGTATATGCAAATACATCACAACGCTATCTGAATAAACAGATAAATGTTTTCCATTCTTGAGGATAGCAACATGTACCGAGGTTTACATACCTTAGATATTATTGGGTTCCTAGATTGACTTGTTCAGATGATAACTTTGAACTTTGAGTCTTCGTATTGGTTGGTCCTCTAAAATGATTCTGCGGGTCATATAATTTTTATAGGGACAACACACCCTTGGGAATAGTGTTTCCTTTTGCTACACTGGACGCCTCCAACAAAGCCTGATCATGCTCATCATCATCTATGGCTGCATCTTTGAATACATATGCATTAGACATAAAGTGTGGCATCTATTGGTCGTCATTGAAAACACATAAATTAATAGTGTTTTTTGGCATAGATGTTTTATATATATTTAAATAGAAAACCATTTTTCAATGGTGACATCCTGGTGATTGCACTTGATAATGCATCTCCTGTAACATTTCTAAGTCTATGGAAAAAAATAATATTTAAATATTTAAAATGATTAATCAAACCCCATATCTCTTGCTGGATTTTTTGATGTTCTGTGAAACACAGTGGATAGCATCACATACCTAACAAGTGACCACCTCTAAGTCACCAATTACCTTAATAATATCTACCTTCAGATGGATGGCTTTCTTCAAACCGTATAGACATTTCATATTCAGCATTATTAATAGCAAACACAAACTCCAGAAGACATGAAAGGATATGCTTCTTGTGGCATGGTTTTGTAAGAATACAACCAGCTCTAGAGTCATCTTGCATCTTTGATCCATCAAAATATAGAGTTCAAATAGTATTAGCTACTAGTCCACTTCCTATGCTACTATGACTACTACTACTATTATGTTCATCTATATTACATCATTCATTTGAACTAGCTAGAGAACAAGGAAGGAGCTCTAGTCGTGTATCTAGTTGAATGGGTGATGGTTGTGCCTAACAACCCTAGAGGTCAGTTTCATGGAAACAATTCCCAAAAATTAGATTAACAAAAGCAATAGGGTCATTGTGGTCCTCAAGTGGTGTCACATTGTGTTTCATGTATGGCTCACTTTCCACTTGAATATGGTTATTCCTACCCTTGTATGGAAGCCATAAATGTGATGAGTCTATAGCAAAATTCCCTTGCATACTGGACCAGTTTCTACTAAGGAGTACACCATAGGCTTCTAGGATGTCCACAATTACAATATTTATACGTTGATAAACTCAATCATCTTGTGATAATCAAATAAGCACATTATTGAGTTCACCAATAGCTTGGTAATTTTTGCATCGGTTTTGTCCCATTTAGCATTATTTTTTTTGCAACATATAATGGAATTATGTTCACAGATGCACCAAAATGTACTTGTTGGAAATGTTTGAGCGCTACTTTGGGCGGGGGTGAATCTATAGTGTGACTTATATGATTTTTTCCTTTTATTGACTTCTTGCTAAATGACACAATTATTCACTAGCAACACATTAGATTATCCATGCATAAAACCATACAAGAAAATAAATCATAAACCACGTGAGAAACATAAATAATAGAAAATGCACATAACATCAATCACACATGTGACACAATATTTCTGGTGGAAATCCTTCCAAGAGAAAAACCACCCTTGTTGTTGTTGCTCTGCTCTGAATTCTATTATGTTAAGAAATTAGTCTTTTATGTAGTGTGTTGACTCCCATTAGCATAGAGACTTGACCTCATATACAAATGATAACACCAATAGGCTAGGAGACTCAATACTACTAATAATCTTGGAATACTTTGTTCTCTACAGATCTCTACGACTACCATCCGTTGAAGGCCACCACGATCAGTCGATCCTCGCCCAACTACCATTGGACTATCCAACCACCATTGGATTGAGAAACTTCTTCCTTTCTATGAAGCTTCATTGTTAATGCTCCACGTCCATTAAGTCACTACTACTCACCACCCTGTGGACCTCCTTTCATCTATTTTCAAACTAGATCCCAATACATTATGCTCAACTATAATTTAGCTCTGCAGCCATGTTCTCAGTAGCAAGATCTCATAATCAAATCAAGGTAAAAAAAATGCACAAAATATGTGCTCACTAATAGAAAAATTATGTCAACACAAATTTGAATAAATCAAGCCCTCATAATAATATGATGATACTAATACAAATAACATCACAAGACAGATGGCTATGTGCTACACGCAGCAAAATCTCTTGCAAGAAAAAGTGTGAGAAACACCAACATAAACTCCACCATAAACATACACAACTCAACTAAACAAATCAATCATCTCAAAATGAGCTAACTCCAATATATAGATGAACCCAAGTCTCAACTCAATGATTACTTAGAACTACTGGGCATCACAATTGTGTTCATGTGTTTGATTGGATCCGGATTCAACTCATTGACTCAATTAATTCATTATCTCTACTTTCCTTTTAATAAGTTCAAACTTAATCACTTTTTGGAAGAAAATCGAATTTGGAATTGTAATTGGGGCAATTTGGAAAATTGCTACAAAAGAAAATCTATGAGAATTACCTTCGAATAACCTTTTGTTTCTCTCAATCTAGACCGAATTTTGAAAAAATACTCTTACAAAAACTAACTTAATATTTTCTGCACGAAACCCACCTCTCAGAATTTTGAGATCCATCCTCATTTACCCAAAAAAATCATTCGCAAAACGGTCACTTCTTTATCCAGTGAATTTCTGAGTTGGCATGTTTGAACAACAAAAAATCAGCCAAAATTGTCTTTGAAGAACCTTTCATTTCTCTCAATCTAGACCGAATTTTGAAAAAAATTCTTAGTAGAAAACTAATTTGGTATGTTCTACATAAAACCCAGGTCTTGAAATTTTGATATCCGTCCTCATTGGCCCGAAAAATCTAACGCAAAATTGTCATTCATTTATCCAACAAATTTTTGAGTTGGCATGTTTAACAATTTCCTCACGCAAGAGAAACAACATAACTTTTATTCTCTTCCTCTATTATTTAATTTTATGAAATGGTTAAGTCAAATTATTCTCAACAATCAATACCTAAGGAAAATAACATGGTCAATCAATCTACATCATCGTGAGGTTTACATAAGTGCATAACCTGAAGAGTTGACAGCAATGCCGACACAACAATGCCAACAAATTCCCCCTTTCACATTGACAACAACCTCATCAACAAGCGAGGTTGATCTCCATACAACCAAATCTCTCCAAATTATCTCCCCCTTTAACATCAATGGCAAAGGATAAACTCCATATGAATAGGCAACACGAACTGAAATACATATTGGAGCAATACAAGGCTACATGGCTAAAATAATGCATATCTAAGGTCATCCATGCCTCCATCAAGAGGAAACCAATATATTTTATCTCTCCACAAATCAAAATCAGTAAGTATCATCTGTATCCAAGAAACATTTAGAGCATAATATCAATCGACAACTACTAGTAGCGAGTGGCATTATGCCAACATAAGGAAACCATAAGAATCATATCCAACATCATCATAATATGAAATTGTGAGCAACATCAAGTATAGCATCAACATGCACATGAGCATGAATGCATCACTCCTCCATAAAGAAACATCTACATGAGGCAACCACACACAATCTCCCCCATGACCACATAGAAGCAATCACCATAACATCCCATCGCATGAGGCCAAAAATCCCACTGTCATAACATACTATGAGGCATAATATGAACACCTCCAAACATATCACAATGCCAACAATGTATGGCCGAAGTAAATAGGAACAAATAATTCTCCCCTTAACACATGTCATCTCCACACTATAGAGATGCCAATTTTTGGGTTGAAACAATCGCTTTTGTTATGAACAATGCTTCCTATGACAAAAAGAAGCACCATATGAACTGAGACTCCACATTCCCATGCCTCAAGTGACATATACAATGATACATACATGGATTTAGAAGTGAAATATGATCTCATACATATTCTCAAGTGACTATAAAATGACCTCATGACTCATGGCTATATGACCCAATGATACTACAATACAAGTACATGGCTCCATGAGAATTTTACATAATAGATCAATGAAATACATGGTTGCTATGATCATCTCCTATGGACCAATGACACAAATACATGATACATTAAGACTATTACATCACCATAAACCCATACATTTGACTACAAATGACTCCATATGACTCCTCCAAAACATGTCTATCATCATGATGACTCAACCTACTATTAACTGGACTCAAAACCAATACATAATGATGAAACAATAGAAAATACATGGATTTTTTAATCTCCATAATACACCTCATATATGGCTATTCCATGTCATAAGTTATTCCAATACATCATGGAGTCATGACCATAATTTATGCATGGTTGCACAACTTTTCAACCAACTATTAGCGGAAACCAAAAACATATACATGGTTGAAAAATGTGATCGTTGTCACTCATGAAAACACATGTAAATATGTTGCAAATGATGGGGTGAAAATCAATGAAGACAGGCTCCCCATAACGTTAAAATACCTCCAATAAGGCAAGTTGATCCTATAGACCTGAATGTGCATTAGGATGAAATGAACTCAACAATGTTGCTAAAACAATCATCCTACACACAAAATGAGGAAGAAAAAATGATGAAAATTTGGAGGTTGGAAAGAATGCAGAATTAGACACCAAAAAGGATACAAAATTATATGCAAAATATACTGCAAAAATAATCACAAAAAATGGTGAAAAACTAGATGCAAAAATATATACAAAATTAGAAGCAAAAATTGGCGTAAGACTAGGTGAAAAAATGGGCACAAACTAGATGCAAAAAAAGCATTAAATTGCATGCAAAATATGGTGTAAAACTTGATGCAAATGATGGCATAAAACTGGAAGCAAAGAATGGCAAAAAATAGGAAGCAAAAAACGATGAAAAAACATATGCAAAAAATGGTGCAAAACTAGAAGCAAAACCTGTCGTAAAACCAAATGCAAATACGGATGCAAAATATGATGTAAAAGAGGATGCAAAATATGGTGTAAAAAAGGATGAAAAATATGATTTAAAAGAGGATGCAAAATATGGTGTAAAAAAGGATGCAAAATATGACACAAAAAATGACACTTTAAAAATTGTATAATAGAGCCAATTTTAGCGCTAGGCTACTCATCTTAACTCAGAAAAAAATGCACTAAAATCTAGTGCTAAATCTGGCGTGAATTTCTTGTTTTGTCGTAGTGATTCTATTCTTTTCATGTCTTAATCTTTTTTGTCTAGTGGATTTCCTGCAGGTATATTACCGATTACTAGAGCGAGTGCTTAAATTTTTTGGCTTGAAAAATGACTACATGTTCTAGGTTTTTCTAAAACTTCCCTCTCTTTTAATAGGTTGACATCCAAGGCATAATGCCTAGCTAGTAGCTCCCTATGAGCTAGGGTTTATATAGATATTATTAGGGTTCTTAAAAGAAAATATATGTTTATTTTAACTACGTCCATCCGGCCTTGCAATTTCTTATGAAAATACATGTATAATAAGTCCAAACCTCATATCGAGGGCTTGAGACATAAATTTGATACATTGGAATGGAAATTCAGCCAAGTCCCTCTTTTTGTTTTATGAACTTAAGGATGTCTACTTGTATGTTTATAATTATTCAGTGGTCGACTATACAATTTGTACCCTTAGGGTTATTATGTTTCTTAAATTATCAGTGGCATACTTGTCGAGGCATAAAGAATTTATCTATTATTTTGATACCTTTTAATTTCTATTCCATGGTAATAATCTTTGCATTATTGTAAAATGACTCAACATATGTAACTATTCTCGACTGAGTAATTCTAAATTTAGCTATGTTACCTTCTTGTATAATTGTTTGCTAGTTATGTTTGTTTTTCGTTCATTGTTATTACACACTTACAATGATGTGTAACATTGTTTTCTTTCCTTATTTTATTTTAAACCTATATTTTTCTAAGAGAAATAAATACACAAAAAATAGTAAATGAACCTGTACCTTCTACAATTCATTTCAAACCCACAAATATAGTTATATAAATATGTGTATATCTAGTCTGAAGGAGCAGGGAAAACCTACTCCAAGGATTGTCGCACTTCCTTCAGTCCTATCATATGGATTCCTAGACTGATTACCCACACAAGTGTTTGGACATATTAGTGTCTCATAACCTGGGTATCTAACCAAACTCAATCCTTGAACATTTTATTATGTCAAATACATAAACATAAATATTATATATATAGTGAGCAAATTTACATCACATGAAAACTTATGTTTTTAAGTAGTTGAGCTTGCCACAAAAGTTATAAGGGAAATATTGCTCCACCCAACCAATAAGAGTCATTACCCTTTACCACCACTCCGCCCAAGCCAACTTCACAACCAGAGAATTTTCAAGACATATACCATACCAGGTCTAGCCCTAGAAATTTTTTACCCCCACGAGGTCCAGTGTTAGGGTTTTAATTGGAGCACATGGGCTTCGGCCTGAAATTCCACTAGCCATCTAGATCAAGAATTCCTTAATTTAGCAACGTCCTTCCAACCTCAACAACATCCTCTATGAGAGTATCAATCTTACAACTTTTATTCTCCTCTCTTGGGTCTCCTCTAGCAAAACTCCAAGTTCTTTCAGGTTTCCTTAGCATTTTTCCCTCTTACCCTCTTGGTTTCCTTTCCCTAACTGAGATAATTTATCTCTAAGGAGAGGAATATGAGTAGGTAACAACCTTTGACCATAACTGTCTTTTAGCTATCTATAATATGAAAATATCTTTCAACATCTTTTCCCACCATAATTTTCATCGCTAACCATAAACAATATTTATTAATTAAATTTAGAAATATAAACGTTTATGTTTATCACTTATTCATACTAGGCCTTCAGTATGGCCCACAATTTTCCAAGTAACTTAGAAAAATCAAATTAAAATATTTACAATTCACTGAGGGGTATTACAGTATTTTTCAAATAAATCAACGATATATATATATATATATATATATATATATATATTTATGATCACTTAAATTTTGGAAGTGATCACCCTAAACTAAATGAACCTAGATCTATCTTAACTTGAGTCTAATAAACAATATCAGAGTAAACATGCATATGAGATGGTTGTTAGGATATTCTAACACATCGGAAATAATTAAGTATAACTTGGTCTACTGTTTAGTTAGGTAAATTGTGTTTCTTTAGTATGTAGTTTTTGTAACTTATAATCCAATAGTCATGATATGTTTTAGACATGAAGTGATATGATGGTTTATTCTCTCCTCGGTATTACCGACACTTGATTTGTGGTTGAATACCCGATTGGTTCATGGTCTCTATTTAAATATCATAGAGAGTCATTTGTTAGGTGACAGCTCACGAGAGAAGCTTATGTAAATTTTCTTTCTTTACATTAATAAATTGCCTAAAGTGGTCGCGTTGGCTTAGGTCGTGGACTGTTTCCCTCTTTGAAGGTTTTAACCATGTTAAGAGTACTAGTGTACTAATCTGTGATTTATTTATGAGTGGTGTCATTTGGTGTTCTATCTAAAGAACTTACCATGTAAATTCCTACATGGTATCAGAGAAATTTGAGGGCTGCATCCGTTGGTGATCCAAATATGAATTTGATACAACTGCATCTAACTCACATTTCCTAGATCTATTGCTTCTAACCACTTTCGGGGTGAGAGGAATGCTCTATTGTGTTAGGAACATATGTTCCTATGAGGAATCCCTTTCATTTCATGCAAAAAGGTTTTTGGTAGCCCTAGATATGTCCTTTTTAAGATTTTGTAAATATACAACCTTTATTTGCAGTTATAGTTATTTATCTCTCTATTTATTTCGACTTATAGTCCTCTATAAAAAAATTATATTATTGGATATATACCCTTCATTTCTATGTATTCTCCTTTCCTTGTGACTTTGTGCGATCTGGGCAAACCAGAAACAGAAAGGAAGTATTTTTCTCATGTGTATGCTTTTCTCCGTCGCGCCCTAGTGTGATCTCGAAAAATCAGAAACATTGAGGATAACTTTAATCTGTAAGGCTTGGATACTTTTGAGTGTTCGTTTGGTTTGTGTGGTTGTTTTCTTTTGTTTTGTATGCAAAAATGGGTTTTATAAGTAAGCACGCACTTCAAAGCTTCAATGAGCAAAAAACATCACTTCCTCATTTCCAAAAATTACTAGCCTTTTAAACTAGCTCACCTGGTCTAAAATTACTTTATGAGAATAGAGGTCTTGGATTCAAGTCTTTTCTTTTGTTGAGCTACCTTTTCAAAAATCACATGTAACTTATGTTTTGAAGTTACTTTATGTAAAAGTTTTCTCACCCATTATAAAAAGTGAGTCACTTATAATTCTAAAGTCACTTTATCTTTTATTCAAGTTACAATTTAGTGCATATTTCATAAAGTGCTATTGTAAAAGTGACTTTAACTTATTTATAAAAGTGTATCACATAAAGTAATCTATTTTTTTAAGTGAGCTAATTAGATTAAGTTTGCAAAGGGGGGGATTTTTTTTAAATAACATTATCATTCACTTCCCAACATTCATGTGGTTCATCGGCATCTTCAACAACTTTTCTTTAAAAATCCATAACTTCTTCATCCGGAAAAAGTTTTTCGAGCCGTTTTCTTTTATCGGCCTAATTTTTCAATATCTTTCCAAAAACACTTAGTTTCATCATCTACAACTTCAATGACTTTTAAATGGAAAATCCATGCCTAATTATTCTTGACAGCACCAACTACTTCCAATGGCTATACTATATTGTGGATTTACTTCGAAGTAAAGGTCTTTATCGAATAGCCACAAGTGAAGAATGTAAACCTAAAGATGAAGATAAGAAAGTCAAATGGGAAAATAAGCAATATCAAGCACTTGGGTTGATAGGGATGTCTATTTCTCGAGACCTTAGATTCCATGTCATAGAAATTGATACCCCCAATGAGGTAATTAAACAACTCAATAAAGCTTTTGTAATTAAAAATGAAATTAGAGTCCATCAACTCAAAAATGAGTTGGTTGCATTGGATCCCAACATTTTTTCTTCCATTGAATATTTTTTGTCCAATTTCAAGACCCTTAAAATTTTCATGGAAGCTGTTAAGGTTAAGAAAGAATATGGTAGCCTTATATATTCCATTTCTTTGTTTGTTTCCACCTTCCATTCTACTGGAGAAGTCTTTATTTCTCAAGGACAAGACTACAAGTCCCCCTCTTTTGATGCCTTTTGTGATTCTTTAATAAGAGAGCAAGAAAAACTCTTACATCTTGGTCTTCTTAATACTAGAAACTCTTCTAAGAAAGCCTTAGAAAACTAACAAAAACCAAGTTCAAAGAATCCTAAGAAGCAACATCCTAAAAAGAACGGTACCTAAACCAAACAAGGGTCCTAAACAATTTCAGTCTCACAACGAAAAATCAACTCAAGAAAATGATAAGGCGACTAAAAACAAAGGGAAGAACACTCATACACATTGAAACTTTTGTAATCCTGATGGCCACTTAGAATGTAAATTCTTTAAGAAGATGGAAGCCTTGGAAGCATCAAGGAAGAAGCATAACATCCATTTGGAGCACTCTTCAACTTCAACTTCATCTTCAAGCATAACACTTTTTGCATGTGGTTGTCAAACATCTCGGTCTGGTTATGCACTAAATATATCTTCTGATTCTGATTCTCATGAGTGGCTCATTGATTCTGGAGCTTCTTATCACATGGCCAAAAAAAAAGTCATGTTTTCTTCTTTAAATGATTGTAACACCAAAAATATATATGTTGGTGATGATAGATCTCTTAGCGTTGTAGGGCCTAGAACTATTCATCTAGACAATAGTCAATTTAATGATGTATTATGTGTTCCTACCTTATTCTGCAACCTTCTATCTATATATCAGATAACTCATTCAGGTGAAGGTAAAACCGTTGAATTTTCACTTCATGATGTTGTAATTAAGGTCCTCGGAGATCCTAGATAGGTTTTAGCTATTGGCATTCTACAAGGTTGTATAAATTTAACAACTTTGGGTCATCAACTCTTCCCTCGGTATTTGTTGCTCATAATGATGAAGTGAGAAAACTTTGGCATGAGAGATTTGGTCACTTAAATTATCACTCCCTTCAAAATATATGTAAAGAAAATATGGTGACAGGTCTTCCTATGGTATCTTGCAGAGATGGTGTTTGTTCCGGATGCATACTCAGAAAACATTATCGGAATAGTTTTGAAAAACGTGCCTCTTAGCATGCCTCATCCCCTTTATAGCTTGTGCATAGTGATTTATGTGGTCCACTTCTAGTTGTTTCATTCTATGGCTACAAGTATTTCTTAACTTTCATTGATGATTTCTCCATACGCACTTGGGTATACATATTAAAACTCAAAAGTGAAGTCTTTAACATGTTCTTGGCTTTGTTGAGAAACAATCTGGACATCAAATTCTTAAGCTAAGATCTGATAATGGCGGAGAATATATGCTAATAGCAAATTCATCAAATTTTTCATTTAGCATGGAATTCAATTGCAACATATTGTTCCATATACTCCATAGCAAAATGGTGTAGCTAAAAGGAAGAATCACACCTTAAAGGAAATGGCTAATTGTATGCTTCAATCTAAAGGACTTAGTCTTAACTTTTGGGTAGAAGCAATTAACTGTGAAAATTACATAGTAAATCACTCTCCTACTAAGGTTTTAAATAATAACACTCTACAAAAAGCATGGAACTCAATTAAACTAGATGTAAGTCACTTTTGTGTTTTTGGAAGTGATGCATGGGCCCATATTCCAAATGAGAAACATAAAGCCTTAGAACCTAAGATCGAAAAATGTATTTTTGTTGGATACTCTGAAGATGTCAAAAGTTATATACTACCTCAACCAAAATCCAAAAATGTTATCATTAGAAGATATGTAAAGTTTGCTAAAAATATATTGACCTACAAGCCTAGCTTCGCTGATGTGCCACCTCTCTCTATCCCTTCTACTTCTAAAAATATTCCTTCTTTAGATGATGACAACGAGGATGACAATTCTCCCCCACCTTCTTGGGATCCTCCTTCAGCTCCTCAGCTTCCAAAATGGGTCTGACCTACTCGAGATGCAGCAAGTGATCCTACAGATCAACATCGTGCATGTTCTCAATTCGATAAAGTCCTTCTTTACTGGATCAAGCTTCAGCGAATTATGATCCTCGAACCTTTGCAGAAGCTTTAGGCCATCCAGATTGGGACACAACTATGAACGAATAATATCATTAATTATTGGCAAATGATACATGGGACCTTGTTCCTCTTCCAAAGGGACAAAAACTTGTTAGATACAAATGGGTTTACAGAACCAATTTTGGACTAGATGGAAAATTTGATAAACATAAAGTTCATCTTGTTGCTAAGTGTTTTTCACATGTTGAAGGCATTGGCTATACTGAAACCTTCTCCCTTGTTACCAAATTGAACTCTATCCACCGTGTTCTTTCCCTTGTTGCCTCTTTTAAATGGGAAGTCCATCAGATGGATGTTAAATCTGCCTTCTTGCATGGGGACTTGCATGAAAAAATCTATATGGAACAACCTCCTGGCTATATACAAATAGATTCCAAGCTTGTATTTTAGCTTAAGAAATCTCTTTATGGTCTCAAGAAACCCCCTCGGGCTTGGTATGCCAAAATGGATAGCTATCTTTTAGATACTAGCTTTTCTAGGTGTCATTCTGACAATATTGTATACACCAAGAAAGTGGATAAGCCTCTTATTATTCTTGTTCTTTATGTTGATGATCTTATCCTTACTGGTAGTGATCCCAACCTTATAAACCATGTGAAGTATAGCCCTAAAAGGTATTTTGAAACGACATACATAGGACACTTGCATTATTTTCTTGGTCTTCAAGTCTTGAAATTCAAAGAAGGTATTTCCCTTTCCCAATCAAAGTATACATGTGATCTTCTATGCCACTTTCAAATGGAAGACTCTAAGTCAGCCCCTTCTCCCTTTCTTTCTAGAGCCAAAATTTCAGTCACTTGTATTTCCCCTGAAGTTGATGCTACTTTATACGTCACCTTGTTGGAAAAATTTTGTATCTAGCCCATACTCATCCTGACCTTTCCTTTGTTGTTGGCCTTGTTTCTCGGTTTATGCAAAAACCACATGAAAGTCATTGGAAAGCAGCGAAAAGAATACTTCGTTATGTTCGAGGTATAGTTCATCTTAGGATTCATTACAATGCAGAAGCATCTCCTCTATTGGTTGGTTTCACTGATTCTGATTGGGCTGGTGACCCTGATGATCGGAAATCTACTGCAGTTTATGTCTTCACTCTTAGTTCTGGACCTATTACATGGGTTTGTAAGAAACAAAGTGTCATTTCTCTTTCTTCAGCAGAAGCAAAGTATCATGGCATCATTAAAGCTACTAAGGAAACCCTATGGCTTTGTCAGATCCTATCAGAATTTAGTTTTCAACAACAACATCCGACTACACTTTGGTATGATAATCAAAGTGTCATTCAACTATGCAAAGATCCAGTCCAACATCAACGCAGCAAACAAATTGAACTACACATGCACTTCATCAGAAAGCTCATTCATGACCATGTTCTTGAAGTGCACTATTGTTCAACCAATGATCAAGTTGCATACATCTTTACAAAAGCTCTCACAGAGGCGAAGTTTACTAAACTTCGATTTATGGTTGGATTTTATGAAGTTGTCACTAAGGGGGGATAGGCTTTAATGCCTCCTCCTTCTCCTATTGTGTCATCTTTGTATGTCCTTCAATCCTATTCCAAGTTGTTCTTAAGGGGGGATATTAGGATATTCCAACAAATAGGAAATAATTAAGTATAACTTGGTTTAGTGTATAGTTAGATAAAGTGTGTTTCTTTAGTATGTATTTTTTGTAACATACAATCTGACAGTCACGATATGTTATAGACATGAAGTGATTTGATGGTTCATTATGTCATTAGCATTGTCGACACTTGATCTGTGGCTTAACACTCGATTGGTCCATGATCTCTATTTAAAGAGCATGAAGGGTCATTTGTTAGATGATCATTCATGAGAGAAGCTTATGTAAATTTTCTTTCTTTTACATTAATAAATTGCTTGAAGTGGTTGCATTGACTCAAGTCGTGAACTGTTTCCCTCTTTGAGGGTTTTAACCATGTCAATAATACTGGTGTACTGATCTGTGATCTGTTTGTGAGCGATGTTCTTTGTTGTTTTATCTGAAGAACTTACCCTGTAAATTTCGACAATGGTCACCAATACCAGGTGTGAATAGTTTATTGAAAAATAAAAACTAATAATGATAATGATAGTAATAATTTAACATCCACTTATACAAATTTTACTAAACTTATAATTACCAAAAAAATACTATTAAAAAAACTTGTTTAAAA
>APFE031108630.1:64229-81853 GCA_000404065.3 Pinus taeda
TATAAGTTTATAAAATGGTCCATTTTAATAAGAATATAACTAATTGAATTAACTTATTTAATTAAATAAAGGTTATGCTCCTAATCCAATCCAAACTAACCGTTCCCCGTCAAATTTAGCCGTTAGTCAATATAGCCGTTACCTCGTCAAGAAATATAGTTGTTGGATGTTTTTCTCTGACTATTTAATATGCAAAGCAAGCTCTGTTCATTCAACTTGTCCTAATGATGAACCACACTGGTTGATTCACATTGAAATGTGTCGACAAAAGCATCCCAATGTGATTTTCACCAAAAAATCTTCTCTAAAAATTTTATGATAATTATACTCATTTTCAATCATTAAAATATAATAATAATGCAATAAAATTAAATAATTATCTTTCTTACTCCAAGATGCCATGACATCCACATCTAAGAGGCTCTCTATTTGATGTACATTATCAACATCATCCAAAACAATAAGAACTGGGCGGAGACATGGTAAGTTGTCTCGTAAAATACGTTTCCCTTGAGAGACATTGTCATTGTGCAACGAATTATATTTCTCCTACCCAGATTGTAAACCCTTTTCTCTGAATTCACATATACTTAATCTTCTAAAATTGCAATCGTCGTAGCATTTGAATAGCCATATTGCAGAATTTCTTTTTGAAATTATTCAACCGCTTGTTTCAGGCCAAGAGTCTTCTTGACATTAGGTCCCGTGTGATTTATGAACACTTGGTATGGTACTGCCACTAGCACTGTCTCTAGCAGATGCTCCATGGATGAGATGGGATCAGATCGAAGATGAAAGGAACACTTCGCATACGAGAGAGAAAAATCGATGTGGCAATTGGGAAAATAGTGAATGGTATTTAAAATAATGAATTTTCCGCCAGCGTAAAAGAGAACATGTTATGTTTAGGTAGTCAAATGTTTGGTAGAAACCAATGTAAAAGAAATAACTTTTTTTCATGAATTTAGATTGATATAAATTTGAGATATTCTAAATGTAAAATACAAACATAACATTTGTGTAAGTGAGAATATTTTTGCTCAAAAAAAAAATAATATTTAATGTTTCAAAACGAATAAGACTCACTATTAAAATAACCTTGTAAATTAATTTCCCAATTTCTTCCACTTTGAAAGCATTGAGATAGAGAAAATATATATAATGATTCAATCCAAATTAGGGATTTATGAATAAATACATGTTATGATTAGATATATTGTAATTACTTTGTGAGAAAAAGTCTGACATGATAGTCACTCTATGGCCCATAGGGATGCTTCAATGATAAATCTCATGGGAGTATATAACATTGATGAATCTCAAAAAAAGTACCAAAATATTGACAGGGATGGGATATGAAGCATTCACTAGTTTTATGCCATCTACTCTAGGATGTGTTATGCATGGGCCATAAAGGGTTGTTTGAAGGTCAATAAATTTTCGTATGTCTAGGAATGTAGGGTATTATGACATGACAAAAGTTAGTAGTAAAGCCTTTGAGCTATGTTACAAATTTCGAAACATATAATACTCTTGATTATGTATTGAATTGGAGTGCACATAATTGTGTCCATGATTAAAGAGCATACAACATCATAGGGGTATGTTGACTTTCTATTACATCTTTTTGTGTAATGAATTAATAGACTACTTGTAATCATTTAATATTTAGTAAAAAATATTTACATAGATATATGCACCTAATAACTAAAACATTTACAAATATATTTACATAAGTTCATGCACATATAAGTTCATTTAAATAGGTTTATGTAGAAATAGCATTACTTTTGTAAATTTACCTATGCCATTTATAATTAGATGGCATCTATTCTTAAGGGATTTCGAAAGGAATTTAGGCTCCCTGACTTATAATAACAACATTGATCAAATCTATTACCATTTTACTACTACCCTTTCCACCACCATTAGCAAATTCTCTAATAAGACTTTGTATAAGAAAAACAATAGAACTTCCAATCCTTGGTATGACAAAGACTGTAAAATTGCCAGGAAAACAATCAGAGACGCCCTTAATGAAAGCATTAAGCTCCAGAATATAAGTATATACAAATCCTCACTAAGAGGAAGAAGAGGTCATATATTAATAAGAGACAAAAGCATCTTCTTCACCTTTCTAAAGTTGCACCCAAAAAGTTTTGACAGAATGTGCTTATTCATCAAACTAAATATAATCATTCTATCCCCTTAGAAAATTGGGATAACTATCTTAAGAAGCTGTATGACTCTTGAAACACCATGGACACCATCTTAAACACTCCTATTAAGGATGATATTTTTTCTCTAGAAGATTTTGAGTCTAGGATTAATAAGCTCGCTAATAGGAAAGCCAAAGATATTGAAAGTTATCAAGTTGAGATCTTTAAAATGAGAAAATATATCCTCATTCCTCATCTCCACAAACTTCTCAATTTGGCGGTAAAGCATGATTTCCCTAAGATTTAGATAAAAATCCTTATTGTGCCTATCTTCAAAAACGGGGACAAAATCTTTCCCTCTAACTACAATACCATTATGATTAACCACATCCTAGCCAAGCTTTATGGGCTCATTCTCGAAAAAAAGCTTAGCATTTGACTTGAGAACCAAGGTAAAAGAGCTAAAGGGCAATCTGGTTGTAGGAGACATCGCTCGACCATCGACCACCTTGTCACCCTTAGGATCATCACAGAGGAATGTCACAATAGTAAAAATTGATCTCTCTATCTTTTTGTAGACATTAGAAAAGCTTTTGACATTGTCCCTCGAGATAAGCTCTTAGACAGGCTTGAAGAGATCATGGTTCCCCCTGAACTGAGGATTGTTGTGATCCACCTCTACGATACTATCATTTCCAAGCTTAAGACCAATGAAATGTGGTCTAAAGATATCAATTGTAATATATGGATTAAGTAACGTGGTCCCCTTTCCCCTACCTTTTTTGGTATTTACATCGATAAACTAAAGGAGTGTGTGGAAACTACGAGTTGCAAAGGCACTGAGTTCGTTGGTATTAACATTACTCTTCTCTTTTATGTTGATGATATCGTTCTTCTTGCAAGGAGCCACGATGACCTAGGTAAGAAGCTTAAGACTCTTCATGTCTACTGCTCCAAGATGGGTATGACTGTTAATACCGACAAGACTAAAATCATGATCATTAAATCCAAAAAGATCACCCATGGTAGTTTCATCTATGATAACCATTGTCTTGAGTAGGTGTCTTCTTATAAATATTTGGGTATTGGCTTTCCTCATCAGCTCAACTAGAATTATAGCATCAAGAAAAGAGTTATTGGAGGTTTCAAAGCTTATTATGAGCTTGAAAACAATTGTAAGTCAGTCGATCTTTACATTTGAAATAAAAAAGGTTCCTCTTTGAGACTCTCGTCACCCCTATTATCTTATACAGATGTGAAATTTGGGAGTGAAGTATATCTAGGGAGTCATGGAGAAAAATTGAGATGATCTAGAAGCAATTCATAGCCTATAACCTCAAGATCAAGGGAAATACTCCCTATCTTATCCTATTGATTGAAGCCAGCCTATCCCCCATTGAAAGTGTGTCTATGTTTAGATATCTGATGTATAAGAAGAAGCTTCACAATATGGAATCCAAGGGGCTCCAAAAAATTGCTTCTAACTTTAGTCAAAACCTCGACCTGCACCTCAATCGTGGATGGCATCAGGATGCTCAGTCTTGGGTCAACCTTTGGGGGATTAAAGAGGAGATCACCATAGGAAGTGAGGATAGTATCAAAGATACTATTACCTCCAGTTTTAAGGACAAGATGTGGGATGCTAAGGAGATGGAGAGTAAAAGGAAGTTAAGGTACCATAAGGAGGTGATCAAGCCCACCCTCGATAACCATAACTATCTCTCTATGTTGACTAGCACTAAGAAGAAAATGAACATCACTATGATTAGAACTAACTCTCATGAGCTTCAGAGTGAGTTCGGGCGGTGGTCTTCTCCCAAGACTCCATGGGACGATAGAATTTGTCAGATTTGTGATACTAAAAAAGTGGAAGATGAAAAGAAATTCCTTTTAGACTATTCGACACTTTCCCACATTCACTCTCAATTCCCTATCTGCAGTCACACATCCAATCTTCTTGACTTATTAAGCCATCCCAACTATAGCAATCTTGGAATGCTTCTTTCCTTGTGCTTTGATCATAGAAACAAGATTTTGAAGAATGACAATTAAACTCTCTTTTCTTGAAGTCTGATAGACCACATTGATCTTAATAAACATTAATCGCCATCATCAATAATATAGTTATTTTTATTTAATAATAATATATTTTATGAAAATAAAAATGCTTATCCAATATAATTATAACATTATTTTAAAAAACCTTATAACTAACTTTTAAGGCTTATATAATAAATATTAAAATTTCTTAAACGAATAAATTCTATGTCTCATAATCATCAAACATTTCACTTTTTATGTAATTTTGGCTCAAAATTATCTACACCCTAAATTAATAGTTTATGAAATTTAATTATTATAATTTACTATTGCATATAAGTATGTTTTTTTCTATTTTGGTTTTTCATAGTAACCTCTATAATTATACAATATTCTTAAATATATTAGTGTATAATTTATTTTTTAATTATTAATTTCTTTTAACATATAGATTTTTATTTTATTTTTATTTTATCTTATTTTAATATATTATTATCTGTTAAATTTAGTTACGTCACATTGATATTTGTTTTAATCATTTCAAAAAATAACGTTGATGGATCTAAAATTTCAAATTGAAGGCTTTTGTGATTCATGATTTTGCTTGAAAAATCACATTGAGAACTTAGAGTTGACATGTTTGGAACTCCTACTTAAGTTTATCATTAAGACTAAATTAGAGAGAAAAATCAACAAATCTAATATTTAATGATAAAATTATAATAACCACTCAAATAAATATTACAAAATTAAAATAGAACTTTAAAAATTTCTAACAAATAATCAAAATAAACAATTTATTAAATTTCTGTATTCAAGCTTCTGTGATCCATAATGAATTAAACAAAGTCTTTTGGTAGAAATCACGTGAGAGTATTTTTTTGCCAATGTATTTCGAACCAACAAGTGTGGTTCATCATCAGGTCTAGATGAAAAGGTAGACCATGCAAAGACTTAAATAGAGAGAAATGTAGAGACATAACTTCAAGTAACATCGATATTTGAACAATATTGTTTAAATATAATATTAATTATAATATATAAAACAATATATTAAGTAACGACTATATTTAAAACAATATTGTTTAAATTATAATATTAATTTATTAATATATTAAAAAAAATTTATTAAGTAACGAGATATAATAACGGCAGTTTGAAAAAAAAAAATTAATAAATATTGAGTATATTTCTTAATTCTAAAAATATAATAGGAACGACTAGTTTTTTGAAAAATAATATTTTAAATTAATTTATAAAACCAAATATTATAGTTCTCGAAAAACAGTATTTAATAATGAATTAGTTTATTAATTGTTAAAATATTAATATGTAACAGTTATATCAACGGCTAGTTTTTGAAAAATTTTAAATAATGATATATTTCATTAATTATTTAAAATATTTAATAGTAACGGCTATATTAAACGGCTAGTTTAAAATAAATTTAAATTAATTTATTAAATCAATATACTAGTTCTTTGAAAAAAATATCTAAATAATGATATTAGTTTATTAATTATTTAAAATATTTATAGCATATTAAATGCTAGTTTTGAAAATAATATTAAATTAATTTAATTAAACAAATATACTATTTGAAAAAGAAGATTACATTTGTTTAATTCTTTTTTGGCAAAAAATCACATAATTGATCATTTGTCGATGCGTTTCGAACCACACTAGTTGGTTCGAAATGCGTCAACAAATGATCAATTATGTGATTTCGCCAAAAAGTTTCTAAACAAATGTTATGGATCACAGAAGTCTAAATTCCTTGATAAGATTTACACTGTGATATTAATTTATTAATTTATTAAAAATATTAATAAGTAACTACTACATTAAACAACTAGTTTTTAAAATAAATAAATAAATAATCAAAGTCAAACTTTAAAAGAGGGGAGTCAAAAATTATAAAAACGAATAAAGGCCTTAATTGAGACAAGGTCATTTGATAAATAACTAATGGAAATAAAATAAATTAAATTAAAAATAATAATGGAAAATAAATAAAATAAACAAATTATACACAAGTCAAAAATATATAATATATATATATATATTATATATATATATATATCCAAAGAAAAATAATCAATAAATAAAAGGGGTCAACAAATAAAATATGGGGCTCAGGCCCATTAAACAAATAACAAAAATACTAAAAGGAGTTAAGAATGAATAGGGTGATAAAATACATAAAAACACGAAGGATCAAGAAAATAAACTCTAATGAAGAATAAATTAACAACAAATACTATAAAAGGATGTCAATACCTACACAGATTAAAAAAAACAAACAAACAAACTAGGAGGCCAAGACTGGGACCCAACTTCTACTAATATTCCAGCCATCATCTCTATTCAAACTATTGGGTCCTTTTTCAATTTCTAGAGCCTCCCTCAATTTTCGATAATGAAAATGACTAACCTTAGCAACGACTTGGGCCTCCTCAATGCAGATGTGATGCTTAGATTTATCTGCTTAAATTAAATTATTTTTATTTTTCTAATATTTTTTTGGCTAATATTAACTAACTACATCAAACCATCCAAAAATAAATAAATTACTTAATCCTAATACTTATACACACTAATTCTAAACAATAATAATATATTAAATTAATATTAATTCATAACAATATTAATAAATACATAATATTTATTTATTATATTTATCCATCTTCACAAGAATAGCTTATTCAATAATAATAATAATAATAATAAGAAAATTTAAAATAAATTAAAATCAATACACATAAAAAAGTGGAGAAAAGAAAAACAAAATCAGGACAAGGGAAAGACACCAAGGAGGGGAGAAAACAAAAGGGATTAGGAATAAAGGGAAGGGATCCACGAATTGTGGATCTTCCATCCATCGTTCCTATTAAGAGTATTAAATCTCTTCTCAATTTTCATGGCTTCCCTTAATTTACGATGTTGAAAATGATCAACCTTAGCAAGGACCTTAGAATCCTCTAAACAGATGTGGTGTTTCATCTTTTGAGTAGGTTCTGCTAAAGCAAAAGAGTGAGTCCTATAGTGTTTAACATCACCATCGTGTTCTTGAATCCTTTATTATATGGAATGACCAGTCTCTCCAATGTAAGGGGTTCCACAGAAACGTAGAATCAAAAAAACACCCTTCATGTTTTAAGGATCCATGAGTTTTTAGTAGATTTTAAGGAGCCACAAATCGTTTTCAAGGGTCTAAAGGTGGAAACAACTTTGTGCTTCCTAAAAATCCAGCTAGTCCCTTGGATAAAGGGAAGTTGGACACTAGAGGACAATTTAACAACTCTTTATTAGTTCTACGATATTGGCTAGCCTTTAAAAAAACCTTTTATACCTTGGAACCTATTATAACCATTCATCTTAAAAATACTAAAAAAATAAAGATGAATTTTCTTATTCATAAGATAGTCTTCATCAAAAACCCTTAAAACGTGAGTTACTCATGTGTGGAGAACACTGATTACACCTTTTAGGCTAAATAATAATAAGATCATATTTGAGAACCAACCCATCCTTATTATTGTTCATCAAATTCCTCCCCTACATACACACTTCGTTTCTAAAAACGTTTAATTTATACTACTTAAGTATACGATTTTATATGGAATGCCAATTGTCAACGGTCACTTTCTTTTAATCATTGTAAAGATAATTTCATTAAAACCAAAACACAAAGCAAAAAAAGGCCTCTAAAAATAGAAATATAAATATGGCATTGTTTATGGAGATGATAATTTGTCCTATATGTCCGTTTTTGGGAGCAATAGGGCATTTTTACTTTAAAAGAAATTGGACCGTGTCACTAGAATTTTTTCATAAATTACCATAAAAAGTTCCCAAGACATCCACAATTCTAAAGCTTGACATAACAGGTTTCTAAAAGTTTTGATACAGGAGCATCCAGCTCAGGGAGGTCATGGCTGGAGAGTTTGTCTTTGCAAACGTATTGAGTTTCAGTTAGTTTTTACTTTCATTTAAATTTCTAGGAATGGTTGTCTCAACCCACTGTTAGTTTTTGTTTACGTTCTTTTTTATTTTTATTTAAAATTTACTTTTAGACTACAATTAAGAAAGAACAATTGTCAAAGTATAACTAAATGTAACTACTAACAGTTTAATAACTGTACAATGAATCTTTACAAAAGAGGGGAAGGAAACAGTCACTGTAATCTTTTTAACCATCATAGTACTGAATAGAAACAAGCGCGAAATTGTTTTGACAATCTAAATCCATATACTACAGCTTGAAACATTTTATTTCTAATTTAACAAAGACCATTGATTTATTTTACACCAAAGATAGGGAATGAATAGCTAATACAGGAGTAAACAGAGTACGCGGACAAGTTCAGAAAAACAAAGGAGCAAGCCTGACGAAGAATCAAGTGAAACACTGTCGAAGGAGCATACACTTACTACTGGTACCAACAGAACATAAAACATTTTCTTTCACTATTTAATTATCAAAAAAAAAATCATTAGATATATATATATATATATATATTGAACACCTACAGTTCCAGATACAACTGCCCAAAAATGTTATTAAGTCACAGAATAGAGGTCCTGTACAATGGTGTCAAACAGAACTTCGAGCTTTCCATGGAACCAACATAAGCACAGTCCCCTCAGAATATAAATACAGTCGCATATACAACAACAGCCTAAAGGCTTAAGTTACAGAACACGAAACAGCGAGGCCAAAGCCCTTGCCCTCGAAAATATACCAAGCAAGAACCAAACCCTTCAAACAAATCGACTTAGGGACAACAAGGTGCGACCCTACCCGATACTTGTGCAGGTGTGAGGGCATGTGCCCAGGCACCAGCAAACCCCAGCGCCATTTTCCTATCACGGCCACCAAAATAAAATTCGTCAGGGACCAAGAGACAGAGTCAAGGAACAAGAAAATCGAAGACAGAGCCAAGGGTTAGAGAAGGTTCACTTACCAGAGCTGAGTTTTGCTAACAGCAGAAAGAAATCACGTGACAAGGCCACAGTTGCAGAGCGCTCACTGCTCAATAGGAGCAAAAACAGTTAACAATAGTCAGAAACAAGGCAGAATGATAAAACATGGAGGGGAAGAGTTTACCTCTGGTTAAGCCCTGGAATAAAGCTGAGTGTTGAGCTACCCCACGACTGTGCCCTGCAAAGAAGAACCAAGTCCACAATTAGATAGCAAGGCAAACATCTAAAAACCAGCAACATAATTGGAACCAGAGAAAAGAAAGGACCTAAGACCATAACCAGAGACGAACAAACAAAAACCCACGACTAAGACTAAGTCTCGAGACTTCAGGTTAGGGAGCTGAGCAAAGAACATTGCTGAAGGGTGTAAGTGAAACCCTGAGGAGCAACAATCTGTGACAAAGCGGAGAGACTCCCCTCGACGGTGTTGCAGAAGGTCAAAGAAAAAAGTGAAATGAGCCGAGCTAGGCTTTCTTGGTCGCAGTAAAAGGCAGGAGGAGCGAGCCCCAAGACCAAGACACTTGTCCTCAAAACAACTAAACCACAGTACTGTGCCATAAACTCAACCAACCACACAACTATCAAAAATACAATCATCAATTAATTATTAATCCATAGGTGTACAAGGCTAGTCCCATCAAATTTTGGTATCAGAGCATGTTAGAGTTAATTGTTTTTTTTACAAAATGGAAGTCGGAAGAAGAGGTGGTGGCAAAGCTATTCGAAGGGAAGTAGGTGAAGGGTTGAGGGAAGATATTAGCATCCTGAATGCCTATTTGGCAGCAGTAGAAGCAAGAAGGAGAAGGGATCCTGAAGGAGGAGATGATAGTGATGAAGAAGATGTAGTTATGACAGATGGATCAAATGAAGAAGGACCTGAAATCAAATTATTAAGGTCAGTTTTATTGGCTAGGAGTAAGCCAAGGCCTGATATTTCAAACTATGATGGTATTTTGTCCACATAAGTGTTGTTGGACTGGATTAGTGAGTTAGAAAAATACTTTGAATGTGAGGAGATCAGTGAAGATAGGAAAGTTAAATTCGCTGCCACCAAGTTAAAAGGACATGCAGCCTTATGGTGGGATAGTGTCAAAGTAGAGAGGAGAAGATCAAATAACTTACCTATTAAAAAGTGGGCCAAAATGGTCGCCGAGATGAAGGGTAAGCTTTTGCCCAAAGACTACCAAATTTCTCTATATTGGTAGGTGCAGAATTTGAAGCAGAGAGGAATGACGGTGAAATAATACACCAGAGAATTTTATCGGGTGAATCTGAGAGTTGGTTACATTGAAGACACCCCAGAAAAGACAACAAGGTTTGTGAATGGCCTAAGGCTAGAGATATTAGACGAGATAAGTATTCTTTCTCCAAAAACCATAGAAGAATCATACCAGAGTGCCTTAAAGGCAGAAGAAAATATCGCAAGGAAGTAGAACACCAGAAGATGATGTGGATCTGACAGAGGGAAAGGACAATCCTATGGCAGAGGAAGGACTGCCAACAATAGTGAAGAGGGCAGCAGTTCAAACAACTCAGGAATAGCAGAAAAGGAAGGTAGCACTAGGGGAGGAAGGCCATACCAAAGAGGAAGGGATAATGGCAGAGGCAGAGGGGCTACCTACTAGTGTTACAAGTGCCACAAGTGCCACAAGTGGGGGCACAGGTCATTTGAGTGCCCTAAAGGTGAATAGGCTAGACAAAGAGGAGCATATGTTGCTCAAATAGAGGAAGTGGAGGCACCACCCCAAGAGGTAGAGAATACACTGGAGACAACAGAGGCCTTAGTCTTAAATAAGGTATTGTTGAAACTGTTCAAGGAGACAACAAACCCAGAGAAAGGCATTATTCTGGATTGTGTGCAAGTCACATGGAAAATGCTACATATTGATTATAGACAATGGAAGCACTGATAATCTGGTTTCAACAGAGATGGTGGAGAAATTGGGTTTGAAAAGGTTGAAGCACCCAACTCCCTATAAGGTGTCTTGGTTACAGAAAGGTCACCAACTACTAGTTGATGAGCAGTGTGAGGTGGAGTTCCATATTGGCAAGTATAGGGACAAGGTGATTTGTGACATCATGCCCATGGACGTGTGTCATATTCTGCTAGGGATACCATGACAGTATGACTGAAAAGTTGTTCATGATGGAAAAATAAATTGTTACAAGTTTGTCAAGGATGGGATTAAGCATACACTAGTACCCATCAAGGAAGAAGAAACAGCAGAAACTAGTGGGACAAAAGTGTTGCTAATGGGTGGAAAAGAATTTCTAAAATAGATTGAAGATAACAAGATAATGTATGTTGTTGTAAGGAGACCAAGAGCAGTGTTGTTGCACACTGAAATTTCTGACTTACCTGAAGAAAACCCAGGCTTTGTTGCAGGAATTCAGTGACATTGTGGTGGATGATTTACCGAATAAATTACCACCAAAGTGAAGTATCAGTCATCACATAGATTTCCTCCCTGTAGCTAATTTACCAAACAAAGCTACTTACCGGATGAGTCCTAAGGACAACGAAGAGATCGGGAAGTAGGTGTAGGAATTGTTGGACAAAGGATTGATATGGGAAACTTTAAGTCCTTGTGCAGTTCCGACAGTTTTAGCTCCCAAGAAAGGAGGCAAGTGGTGGATGTGTACAGCTATCAGGTACAAGTTTCCATTGCCATGAATGGATGGCATGATGGACTGCTTGAGTGGAGCAACATATTTTTCGAAGATAGATTTGAAGAGCGGATACCACCAGATTATAATAAGAGAAGGGGACGAATGGAAAACAACTTTCAAAACCAATGAAGGGTTGTATGAATGGCTAATGATTCCATTTGGGTTGAGTAATGCCCCTAGCACTTTCATGCGCCTGATGAACGAGATGTTGAATGAGTTCATTGGGAAATTCGTAATTGTGTATCTTGACGATATACTGGTTTTTAGAAAGACCAAGGAAGAACATTTTCGACACATTTGATACGTTCCGGAGAAGTTGCAGCAAAACAAGTTGCTGATAAATTTAAAAAAAAAAATCTTTCTTTCAGAAGGAGTTAGTCTATTTGGGTTTTGTGATTGCAGAAAATGAGTTGAAAATGGACCCAAAAAAAGTTGCAGCTATACTTAGCTGGCCATCCCCTAAGAGTCTGTTCGAAGTTCAGAGTTTTCACGAGTTGGCAAGTTTCTATCATAAGTTTATAAAGAATATTAGTGGAATCTATGCACCCATGTTGGATACCATCAAAAAGGCAAGTCGGCCTTTCCATTGGACTGAAGCTGCAAAGAAGAGCTTCCAGATATTGAAGAAGAAGAACATTGAAAGGTCAATTTTGAGGTTGCCGGATTTTAACAAACTTTTCCAAGTTCGTTGTGATGCCAGTGGTACAGCCATTGGAGCCGTACTCAGCCAGGAAGACAAACCAATAGCTTAATTTAGCGAAAAATTAAATGAAAGCAGGCAAAAGTATATGTCTTATGACAAGGAGTTTTATGCCATCGTCCACGCATTGAAGCATTGGAGACATTATTTGTTGGGTAATGATTTTGTCTTGTTTTCTGATAATTCTGCATGCAGTATGTTACGCAGCAACATAAATTGAATCATAAATGCACAAAATTGGTTTAGTACTTTTAGAGTTCTACATTCATATTGAAGCATATCAATGGTCAAGCCAACATGGGAGCATATGCACTAAGCAGAAGAGTTTTACTCTTGCAAGAAAGCACGATACAAGTGTTGGATTTTGAACACCTGAAGGACTTGTATCAAACAGATGCAGATTTCAAGGAGGCTTATGAGGCCTGCCAAAATCCTTTATTGAAGAAAAATAGTCCATGGCTAGACTATAACTTAGAGGAGGAGTTGTTATTCAAGGGAGGACAGTTGTGTGTTCCAAAATGTTCAATGAGGGAGAACATCATCCAGGAAAAACATAGTGGAGGACTAGCTGGACATTTTGGCATTGATAAGACCTTGGATCAGCTTAGTCATTTCTATTACTGGCCGAAGATGCGAAGAGACATGCAACGATATGTGACCAGGTGTAAAATATGTCAGTTGGCGAAAGGGCACCGTCAGAACACGGGGTTGTATACACCCTTGCGTATTCCAAACAGATTGTGGGATTCAGTCAATCTGGAATTTGTCCTAGGTCTTCCCAAAACACAGTGGGGTTTTGACTCCATCATGGTGGTGGTGGACCATTTCTCCAAGATGGCACACTTCATTCCTTGCAGGAAAACCAGTGACGCTACCCATGTAGCACACTTGTTTTTCACTCAAGTCGTCAGACTGCACGGCTTACCCAAGTCCATTATTTCTGACAGGGATGTGAAATTCATAGGACATTTCTGGCACACCTTGTGGAAAAAGCTGGATACAAAGTTAAACTTCAGCTCCGCTTATCACCCACAGACCGATGGGCAGACGGAGGTGGTGAACAGGAGCTTAGGAAACCTGCTACGGAGTCTAGTTGGAGAAAATTCACGAATGTGGGATCGTGTACTTGCTCAAGCGGAATTTGCTTACAACGATTCACCAAATCAAAGCACAGGAAGTAGTCCTCTCCAGTTCTTGTATGGAATACATCCCCGATGAGTGCATGAGTTACGAGATTTGGGACAATTAGAAAGAAGAAGTGCTCACGTTGAAGATTTCGCAAGAGAAAACAACGACCTACATGAGTGGGTGAAGTCAAAATTATAGGACAACAGTCAAAGGTACAAACAGAAAGCAGATCTGAAACGACGGGAGGTATAATTTAATGTAGGGGATCAAGTTCTAGCACATCTGCACAAAGAAATATTCCCTAAGGGCAAATACAATAAGTTAAATTTAAGAAAGTTAGACCTTGCAAAATTCTACGCAAGTTTTCTGCAAATGCCTATGAGCTGTAATTGCCTCCAGGTATAGGAATATCGCCCATCATTAATGTGGCGGACTTATTCCCATACACTGCCAATCCTGAAGAGGACAGTTCGGCACAGCCAAATCGGGATACCGAGGAAGAGATTAGTTCGTGGATGAGACAAATGCCTTTAGCTCAGCCACCGAAATCGAAGGAATCCTCGATACATAGGTGGCCAAGCAGACTCGAAGTAAGGAGTACCTATAGTACCTCGTTAAGTGGAAGAACCACCCTATTGAGGATAGTTCATGGCTTAACGCAAGACAGATACAACGAGCAGGGTATTCTATCGAGGAGCTCATGGACTGAAGCCATGAATTTTCATCTACCCTGGGAGCTTGATGCAGGAACATCCAACTCAGGGAGGTCATGGCTGGAGAGTTTGTCTTTGCAAACAGATTGAGTTTCGGTTAGTTTTATTTTCATTTAAATTTCTAGAAACGCCTGTCTCAACCCACTATTAGTTTTTGTTTATGTTCTTTTTTATTTTTATTTAAAATTTACTTTCAGACTACAGTTAAGAGGTAGAGAATGCACTAGAGATAGGAGAGGCCTTAGCCTTGAATAAGGTACTGCTAAAACTGTTCAAGGAGACAGCTGAACAAACCCAAAGAAAGGCATTATTCTGGATTGTGCGCAAGTCACATGGAAAATGTTGCAGACTGATTATAGACAGTGGAAGCACTGATAATCTGGCTGCAACAGAGATGGTGGAGAAATTGGGTTTGAAAAGGTTGAAGCACCCAACTCCCTATAAGGTGTCTTGGTTACAGAAAGGTCACCAACTACTAGTTGATGAGCAGTGTGAGGTGGAGTTCCATATTGGCAAGTATAGTGACAAGGTGATTTGTGCATCATGCCCATGGACGTGTGTAATATTCTGCTAGGGAGACCATGACAGTATGACCGAAAAGTTGTTCATGATGGAAAACAAATTGTTACAAGTTTGTCAAGGATGGGATTAAGCATACACTAGTACCCATCAAGGAAGAAGAAACAGCAGAAACTAGTGGGACAAAAGTGCTGCTGATGGGTGGAAAAGAATTTCTAAAACAGATTGAAGATAACGAGATAAAGTATGTTGTTGTAAGGACACTAAGAGCAGTGTTGTTGCACACTGAAATTTCTGACTTACCTGAAGAATTTCAGGATTTGTTGCAGGAATTCAGCAACATTGTGGTGGATGACTTACCAAATAAATTACCACCAAAGTGAAGTATCAGTCATCACATAGATTTCATCCCTGGAGCTAATTTACCAAACAAAGCTACTTACCAAATAAGTCCTAAGGACAACGAAGAGATTAGGAAGCAAGTATAGGAATTGTTGGACAAAGGATTGATACGGGAAAGTTTAAGTCCCTGCACAGTTCCGATAGTTTTATCTCCCAAGAAAGGAGGCGAGTGGCGAATGTGTACAAATTCAAGAGCAATAAATAAAATTACTATCAGCTACAGGTTTCCATTGCCACAAATGGATGACATGATGGACTGCTTGAGTGGAGAAACATATTTTTCGAAGATCGATTTGAAGAGTGGATACCATCAGATTAGAATAAGAGAAGGGGACGAATGGAAAACAGCTTTCAAAACCAATGAAGGGCTGTATGAATGGTTGGTGATGCCATTTAGGTTGAGTAACGCCCCTAACACTTTCATGCGCCTGATGAACGAGATGTTGAAGGAGTTCATTGGGAAATTCGTAATTGTGTATCTTGACGATATACTGATTTTCAGCAAGACCAAGGAAGAACATTTTCGACACGTTAGATATGTTCCGAAGAAGTTGCAGCAAAACAAGTTGCTGATAAATTTTAAAAAAAAAATTATTTCTTTCAGAAGGAGTTAGTCTATTTGGGTTTTGTGATTGCAGAAAATGAGTTGAAAATGGACCCAGAAAAAGTTGCAGCTATACTTAGCTGGCCATCTTATAAGAGTCTGTTCGAAGTTCAGAGTTTTCATGGGTTGGCAAGTTTCTATTGTAAGTTTATAAAGAATATTAGTGGAATCTTTGCACCCATGTTGAATACCATCAAAAACATAAGTCAGCCTTTCCATTAGACTAAAGCTGCAAAGAAGAGCTTCCAGATATTGAAGAAGAAGATCATTGAAAGGCCAATTTTGAGGTTGCCCGATTTTAACAAACTTTTCTAAGTTCGTTGTGATACCAGTGGTACAACGAATCTAGTTGGAGAAAATTCACAAATGTGGGATCGTGTACTTGCCCAAGCGGAATTTTCTTACAACGATTCACCAAATCGAAGCACAGGAAGTAGTCCTTTCCAGTACCTGTATGCAATGCATCCCCGATGAGTGCATGAGTTACGAGATTTGGGACAATTAGAGAGAAGAAGTGCTCATGGGGAAGATTTCGCAAGAGCAATCAACGACCTACATGCGCAGGTGAAGTCAAAATTACAGGACAACAGTCAAAGCTACAAACAAAGAGTAGATCTGAAACGACCGGAGGTACAATTTAATGTAGGGGATCAAGTTCTAGCACATCTGCGCAAAGAAATATTCCCTAAGGGCGAATAAAATAAGCTGAAATTTAAGAAAATTGGACCTTGCAAAATTTTGCGCAAATTTCCTGCAAATGCTTATGAGCTGTAATTTCCTCCAAGTATAGGAATATCGCCCATCTTTAATGTGGTGGATTTATTCCCATACACTGCTAGTCTTGAAGAGCACAGTTCGGCGCAGCCAAATCGGGATACCCAGGAAGAGATTAGTCCATGGATGAGACAAATGCCTTCAACTCAACCACTTGAAATCGAAGGAATCCTCGATACACAGGTGGCCAGGCAGACTCGAAGAAAGGAGTACCTACAGTACCTTGTCAAGTGGAAGAACTGCTCTATTGAGGACAGTTCATGGCTTGACGCAAGACAGATACAATGTGCAGGGTATTCTATCGAGGAGCTCATGGACCGGAGCCATGAATTTTCATCTACCCTAGGAGCTTGATGCAAGAGCATCCAACTCAGTGAGGTCATGGCTAGAGAGTTTGTCTTTGCAAATAGATTGAGTTTCAATTAGTTTTTATTTTCATTTAAATTTGTAGGAATGCCTGTCTTAGCCCACTGTTAGTTTTTGTTTACGTTCTTTTTTATTTTTATTTAAAATTTATTTTTAGACTACAGTTAACAAAGAACAGTTGTCAAAGTATAATTAAATGTAACTACTAATAGTTTAATAACTATATAGTGAATCTTTACAAAAAAAGGAAAGGAAACAGTTACTGTAATCTTTTTAACCATCATAGCACTGAATAGAAACAAGCGTGAAATTTTTTTTGACAATCTGAATCCATATACTACGGCTTGAAACATTTTCTTTCTAATTTAACAAAGACCATTGATTTATTTTATATCAAAGATAGGGAATGAGTAGCTAATACAGGAGCAAATAGAGTACGCAAACAAGTTCAGAAAAACAAAGGAGCGAGCCTGCCAAAGAATCAAGTGAAACACTATCAAAGGAGCATACACTTTCTACAGGTACCAACAAAACATATAACATTTTCTTTCACTATTTAATTA
>APFE031108630.1:81873-105179 GCA_000404065.3 Pinus taeda
TATATGTAGTGAAACCGAACACCTACAGTGCCAGATACAATTGCCCAAAAATACAGTTAAGTCACAGAACAGAGGTCCTGTACAATGGTGCCAAACAGAACTTCAAGTTTTCCACGGAAACAACATAAGCACAATTCCCTCAGAATATAAATACAGTTGCATATACAACAACAGCCTGAAGGCTTAAGTTACAGAACACGAAACAGGGAGGGCGAAGCCCTTGCCCTCGAAAATAGACTAAGCAAAGAGCATAACCCTTCAAACAAATCAACAGAGGGACAACAAGGTGCGACCCTACCTGATACTTGCGTAGGTGCTAGGGCACCCGACCAGCTAACAACAAACACTAGCACCATTTTCCTGTCACAACCACCAAAACAAAAGCCGTCAACGACCAAGAGACAGAGTCGAGGAACAAGAAAACCGAAGACATAGCCAAGGGCTAGAGAAGGTTCACTTACCAGAGCCGAGTTCTGCTAATAGCGCAAAGAAATCACGTGACAAGGCCACAGTTGCAGAGCGCTCACTGCTCAGCAGGAGCAAGAACAATCAACAATAGTCGGAAATGAGGCAAAATGCTAAAACATGGAGGGGAAGAGCTTACCTCTGGTTAGGCCCTGGAATAAAGCAGAGTGTAGAGTGTCGAGCTGCCCCATAACTGTGACCTGCAAAGAAGAAGCAAGTCCACAATCAGATAGTGAGGCGGACATCTGAAAACCAGCAACATAATTGGAACTAGAGAAAAGCAAGGACCTAAGACCATAACCAAAGAAGAACAAATAGAAACCCACCACTGAGACCAGGTCCCGAGACTTCAAAACAGGGAGCTGAGTAGAAAACATTGCCGAAGGGTGTAAGCGAAACCCTAAGGAGCAGTGACCTATGACAGAGCAGAGAGACTCCCCTCGATTGCGCAGCGGAAGGCCAGAGCAAAAAGTGAAATGAGCCAAGCTAGGGTTTCTTAGTCACAGTAAAAGAAGGGAGGAGCGAACCCCAAGACCAAAATACTTGTCCTCAAAACAATTAAACCACAGTACCCCACCATAAAGTCAACCAACCACACAGCGATCGAAAATACAATCAACAATTAATTATTAATCCGTAAGTGTGCAGGGCTGGTCCATCAAGTTTCCATCGAATTTTTGTTTTGTTAAAAAACGTGACGTACTTTTATTACACGTATAAATAAACTTTCCTATAAACAATAAAATGACTTCGACTAAGCGTATAAATATGTTTCCATCAAATTTTATTAAGATAATGCCAAAATTTTCATTATTTTTTGTTTCGGTCAAAAAAGCGTAATATTATTTATATAAGAGATATAAAAGAATATGCATAATACAAAGTAGACAAGATAAACATATGTTGCTTCAGAATGAGCAACTGTTCATATAAACTTTCCTATAAACTATAAAATGACTTCGACTACACGTATAAATACACTTCCTATAGACGATAAAATTGAAATTCAGATTTGTGTCAATAGATCCCACAGGCATTATCATCATTTAGAAAGCCTCACATTTAGGAATAGACAAGTTGGAAAGGCTGTCTCATCTTTTCAAAGAGCTGGAGCCTGGATGTAGAAAACGACATTACATATAATTGCTGTAGGTGACGCATTTAAATCGCCACATAGCCGCTCTATCATGCACGCTGAGGCCTGCAAGCTGCAAATTTGTACGTACATTAAATTGTCAGGCATTCCATGTGATTCTCTGGAGCATGGTTCACCGTGGTCCGCACCCATCGCCCTCAAATTATGAGTGACCACTGACAATGCTTGGTTCGTATTCTAGGCCACTCCTTGGTGGATATCGAGGCAAATCTTCACCCTCCACGATTTGCTTTAAATGTCACGTTTGGATTTTTGCAAAACACTGAGATTCTGCGTGTATTTATGTTCAATTGGTTGTGTATTTATTTGAAATTTATATGTTAGTTTTGTTGGCTATAAATATCACTTTTGGATTTCTGCTTACAGTCAAAAGCATCCATAATGCATTGTGAAAATCATATAGAAGGGTTATATCACATTTTCGAAATAATTATGAAATATATAAATATCTCACCATCGGAAATGTAATTACAGGGAGCTCAAAAATAATAACTACAAAATAATAATGTTTAAAAAATATGGATGCAACACATTAAAGCATAGTGAATAATGCTAGTGATATTTTAAAATCTTCGTGATTTTACACACCAAAAAATAAAAGAATATTTTAAAATATAATGTATATGTGTTTTTGTTAAAGTCATATTTTAATTAATATGTATTTTCTAGTGAAATAATACAAAATAAATAGGTGTATTGATTTCAACAAGAAAATTGATTTATAATAATCTAGTAATTATATTGATTTTAGTAATGATGTAACATAAAACAATAGAATTTAATGATTTAAGTAGTAATACAATCAAAATTATCCGTAGCAATAATCAAGCAGTTGTGTTATTAATTTCAATAATGTTATAATACAAAATAATAAAATGCATGGCTTTTAGTACATACGAAAATGTTTTTAAAGAGGAATCAAGTAGTTGCATTAATGTCAATAATAACATATCACAAAACAATATGGTATATTTATTTTAATGATAATATAATAAAATTAATTGAATTAATTAATTAGAAAAACAATATCAAGAAAATTGATATCTTCTATTAATTTCAACAATTAGATAGTGCAAATAATCAAGTTGAATGAATTTAACAATAAAATATATATTTTTCCCCATAGGAAAAATTGTAATTCCTATTAAAAAGAAATTACATTTTGTAAATGCATTTAAGCATATTCAAATAGAGAGGCATTGCTTATCTTCAACAGAATTATGTTCAGGGACATATGTGATCAAAACATTGATACCTTGTGTCCACACAAGGAGGTATCAATGGCTGTAAATATACTGAATAGGAGTTCTATATATTAATCTAGCACTTTGTGAGTGTAGATAAAATGTCAAAAAACAAACTATGAATATTTACAGATGACATATATATGAAGTTTGTTCTTCCCATGAGATCAACAGAAATTAAATTTATACAACAATATTCATAAATGGTCGATGGTAAAATTGGTAATGTGCATCATCACACTGTTCCCGGATCAACTAGTTGTCTAAATCCATGTTTGCAGCCTCTTTGGATAGCCTGTCTGCAACTGTGTTCCGCTCCCTGTAAATATGATGGCATGTAAAAGAGTCAAAAGATGTAATCAATCTCAGTGCCTCGTCTAGAATATGACTCAAAGTATAAGCATTGCATCTAGAAGATTTATTTAGCCAATCAGAGACAACTTTTGAATTCCCAAATATTTGTATATCTCTACAGTTTTTCTCCAATGAAATTTAATGAAGAATTTTGTTACGGATAATTCGACATAGTTATTAGTGCCTCTATCGAGTCCTATAATAATATTGTTTGAGTGATGTGCATTAATATGAAGGATGGCGCCCCCACCACATCCATTCTCCTGTGTAGTGTCGTCAAAGTTAGCCCACGACCTTTGATAATCAACCGTCTCAGGTATAATGTTGTGCGGTCGAGGGGGTGGTGCATCTTCGGGGATGAGGGAGTAACCAGCCAGCATGCGAGCAACAATGGAGGGCCAGTGAGGGGAGTCATTATGGAAGGTGAGTCTATTCCGGGCGATACAAAGGGCCCAAGAAACAAGAAGAGGGATATTATGTACCCTGGTAGGGGAGGTAGAGGTGCACCAGTTTGTCCATGCCTTAAGGATAGATGCGCCCTCCTAAGTATTGTGAGAAGAAATCGAAGGTAAAATAGTATTATGGAGATTCTTTGCCACAGAATAATCCAAAAATAAATGTGAGACAGATTCATTACAGCATTTACAAAGACAACACCAAAATGGGCCGTGCTGTGATCGCTTGAGGAGGTTGTCTCTAGTGGATATTTTGTTTCTTAGAATGGTCCACATGAGAATCCTACTTCTTGGTGGGGATTTGAGCTTCCAGATACTTTTCCACCAAGCTTCAAGTGCATGCGGTCTGCGGTCTTCGGTCAGAACAAGATATCCTTCCTTAGGAGTATATCTCCCAAATTTGGAGAAAGCCCAGATAATCTCATCTTCTCCCTCGGTTATTCAGATGTGAGCTTCAGTAAGATCCCAAATATAGTCGTTCCAATACTAAATCCATTGATGTGGAATGTTCAGCCTATGGGCCGATTTCCAAGCCTGTTGGAGGAAGGTAGTATGGTCAGCATCTGCAATATGGTTCAGATGGGATATGTTTGCTGTATGAAGATGATTTATGAGATCATTTGGTAGCCTATGCATATTCCCACAGCCAATCCAAGGGTCAATGCCCACCCTTACTGTCAATCCTGATCGAATTTTCTAGGTAAGACTAGCTCTGATGGGATCCAGTGCTTTAATCACATCCTTCCATATGATCAATATCCTTGTAGTGAGTCTTTGGGGACTTCTGATCCAGTCCATAATCTGTAACAGGGCAATGTATTTAGAGACAATCACCTTAGTCCAAAGACTAGATGAAGTAATGATCTGCCATCCGAGTTTTACACCCAGAGTAGAGGAGAAGTCCTCTAGCTTCTTAATGCCCTAGCGCCCCCATTTTTTTGGTAGATTTAGAGAATCCCATTTTACCCAAGAAAAAATCTTTCCCGACTAACTGACCTTCCAAAGGAATTTGCAGCAAAGAGCTTGTATCCTAGCTAGGATGCTTCTAGGGATCCAAGCCAGTGACATCCAGTAGACCGGAGTGGCCTCCAGAACACTTTTTATGAGCGTAAGTCTGCCAGCCCTGGAAAGATATTTGAAGTACTAGGTGTTAAGTCTCTTCTCCATTTTAGCAATGAGCCAACTCTAGTCAGAAATTCTGTAACCCAAAGGTTTTAGCTTGTATCCCAGGTATTTTAGACACTCCTCCAGTCTCAAGGGGGTAAAACGAAATCTTTGCAATGAAAAATGGGTCTCATGTTGTGTGCATCCTGCCGTTGTCAGAGTAGATTTTGAATCATTGATAGTCATCCCTGTAACCACTTGAAATAATGAGAAAGTCGCTTTCATGATTGACAAATCCCCAATGCCTCCATTTAGAAAAATAAAGACATCATCCATAAAAAGTAGATGTGTGAAAATACAGTGTTCAATGATTTCAATTCCTTGTAGTCTTCTCCTTCAGTGTTCTTCTTTGATAAGTCTACTAAGTCCTTCCATGACTAGGAGAAAGAGTAATGGTGATAGAGGGCAGCCTTGTCGAAGACCTCTTTTTGAATCAAATAAGGGAGATGTGCTTCCATTAACCAGGACACTAAAGGATATGTTAGTAATGCAATTCATGATCCAATTAATAAACATGAATGGGAATCCCAAATGAGTTAACAAAATTCTAATATATAACCAGTTTACTCTGTCGAAAGCCTTTGAGAGGTCAACTTTAAGGATCATACTATTGCATTTCTTAATGTGCAGAGTGTGTAATACCTCTTGTGCAGTTCCCACTGCCTCATGAATTTGATGGTCTTGTAGGAAGGAAAATTGTTCAGGTGAAATATGCTTGGAAAGGATGGGCCTCATCTGATTTGCAATCTTCGCTATGATCTTGTATATGTAGTTACATAACGAAATAGGCCTATATTCATCATATGAGGTTGGGTTATTTGATTTGGGGATGAGCGCAATAAAAGTAGAGGTGAGAGAAGCAGCCAGCTTGCCATTTATCCTGGTATCCTTTATGACTTTTAGGAGGTCTGCGCCAAGAGTCTCAAAGAAAGCTAGGAAGAACTCAATTGTCCATCCATCTGGCCCAAGGCTTCTGTCTTTTTTGAACCACTTGAGAGTGGCTTCCAACTCTCCCAGAGAGACTTCCTTTTCCAGTTCCCTTTACTCATCTTGATCCACAAATTGTGGGAAGAGCTATGCCACTTGAATAATTTTAGCCAGGTTTACTTCCTGAGGTGCATTGTAGATTTTTTTTTAAATATGAGGATGTCAGTGATGCCAGATGCGGGAAGGTGTTGACAGAATGGCCATGATCATCCTTTAGCTACCAGATTGTGTTCATAAACTTCCTCCCATTAGCATATTTGTGATAGAACTCAGTATTATCATCCCCTTCCTACATCCAAATTGCCCTACTTCTCAGTCTCCAGACTTCTTCGTGGTCCTTAACAATTTTTCCTCTGGCTATGTAAAATGAGGAGATCCTATCCTTGTGTTCATTTGATCTGTACACCCCCCCTGATTATTTTCAAATGCTACTATGTCAGCTTCGATCTACCTTAGGGATTGATCATCCAAGATTCTTTTATTATGTGCCCAAATTTTGTACAACTTCTTCAGCTCCAAGATATTGTGCATGAAACCATTTATAATGTTCCCCCCAACCCCAGGTGGGTTGGACATCCAAAAGTCTGCGACCATACAAATGTACGAGGCTTCCTTCAGCCAATCTGAGTAGAATTTATATGGACCTTTGGGTTTAGCTCAACCCCCATCTATTTCCATGTATATTGGTAGGTGATTAGAGATACCTCCTGATCCCATCCATTGTCTGATATTGTAGCCATATTCCAATAAATTCTCCTTGACCAGAAAACGATCTAGTCTACGAGCCAGGTTATCATACCCTATCCTATTGTTCCTCCAGGTTTCTTGGATCTTTGCAAAGGGAATGTCTATCAGATGGTGGGATTCCAAAGTAGTTTCAAAGTATTCCGAAAGAGGATCTTTTTGTGCTTGATGACCCCAGGATTCAGAGTGGTTGATTGAGAAGTTAAGATCTCCACCCAAAATGATATTGTCCATTTGTAAAATGTCAGATCCCAGTAATTTGTCCCAGAAATCAGGCTTGTGGTGACATGGTCCATAAATGTTGAAGATTCGAAAATCCATACCCAGACCTGCTTGTATATCTGCTCTGATGTGCCTTGACCCTCCCCAATAGTTGAGTAGTTTTATGGAGTGGGAATTGTATCCAATTACTATACCCCCAAATCTGCCATGGGCATCAAGACAAGTAAACGCCCATCCGGGTAGCATTGTTCCAAGGGTGTGAGATATGGCATCAGCAGGTCCAAGAGTTTCTTGTAAGAATATGATATCTAAAGGGTCAGCCGCAAGTAACCGGTGAAGTGCTAATTTTTTATTGGGCCTAGCTAGCCCTCTACAGTTAAATGAGACAATCTTCATGGCGGGGGCTCTATGGGGGTGTATCTTGCACTAAGTACCCCAAGGATGGTAGCATGTCTGTCAGATGCAATCTCATCTCCAGCTAGGCTTTGTGCTTTCGTAAGAGAGGAAGATCGACCACACGGGATCTTAAGCGGAAGAGGGGAGGGGATGAGGTCGAGCCCGACGTGGTCTGATGCTTGAAGCTTAGTATTAAATCGGGTCAGATACCCAGTGCAAGGGAGACCAAAGACGGATGCAAGTGCAGGAAATGAAAGTGATGAAGAAAGGGTGAGAGGGTGGGGTAGAAAGAGGAAAGGGGGGAACCAAGAGGGCAGGACAAAGGGATAGAGGATGAGGGGAGGGCAACTAATCCCAAACCAATGCCAAGGGTTGAAATAATAAAATCAAGAACATAAGAGCATAAATGTGAGGAAACAGATGTGGAAATGCACTTACCCAAAGTGTCTGCATCCCCGACAACCTCCTTGGATCTAGTGTGTGGAGGAGAAGGTGGTCTATGCAGAGGTCTGCCTCGCTTTTTCGAGATAGGCTGTGAGGGGGCCGCTTCTTTGGCTGAAGGTTCTACCTGAACTTTTGAATCAACATGTTGGGGTTGTTCCCCATGCTTCGGTGATGCTTGAACCGGTGGTTCCTTTCTAGGTGCCTTCCTATTTGCTTACCCATTGAGAGGGAAGTCCTTGAATAAATGCCCAACTTTGTGGCATCTCCTGCACCTAAAAGGGACTCCCTTATAGTCAAGTGTCTGTCTCCTGGTGGAATTCCTCCATTGAATGTTGATCTGCTCCAACAAACCGTTCGTAGTATCCATATGCACCAATATCCTTGCGTATGCCATACGCCCAATTGTCTGGTAGGATTTATCAAATGTTAAGAAGGTACCTAGGGAATTTCCAATACACCTAGAAACATCCTCCATCCAGAAATGTAACGGTAAACCAGGGAGGCAGACCCAGAGGGGGCTATCATTCACCCGTTCTTGTTTTAGATTGAACAGGGGAGTCCATCTTCGCATAAGAACCAACGCCTGATCAATATGCCATATCGTGGATACCACCCAATTGGTGTGTTCCAACCTGTCAAAACGTAGAGAAAATCAGCCTTTTACAAAGGTCTATACAAAAGGAGGGTCGTTCAAGTGATGGCCCCAAACCTCAAATGCCCATTGTTGTAGCCTTTCTACACTATAATTTCTGCCTCGGACTCGACCCACTAAAGCCTTCTCAATTGTATCCATGGAGTCGAGCAGTTGTGTGTCCTTAGTCAGTTTGAGGAAGACCTCGCAGACTTTTATCTTGAGGCACTTCCTCTTCCTAGATGCCCTTGTTCTCTCTGCTTCGATGTGCTTTTCTTCAGTGTGTTGCTGCACTGCCGTTGAGAATGGGGGAACCCTAGATCCAAGTGAAGTCATTAATGGCACAAAGGCAAAAATGTTGGAAATGGGGGAAATATCTGCGAGGTTACCCAGTGGAGGAGCGGACGAGGTTGGCGGAGTGATTGGGGTAGACACAAGAGTTTTTGAAGCTGAGAGGTGGTCCACCAAAGGGTTGCATGAAGCAGACAATGGCGGATTTGAAACTAGGACCTCCGAGAGGGTTTGAGCGCTTGGGTTTGGTGGGAGGTCCATGAAACTGAACGAGGAAGGCGATAAGGGCTGGGAGATGAGGTCCAATAGAGACGGGGTATCTTCCGGGAGGGTTACAAAGGAGACCTTGGTGCCAGAGATGGAGGGCAAAGCGTCGACGGCTTCAGAAAGTTCATTGTCAAAGGAAAAAAACCCAGCTGGAGAAGAATGTGGTTGTGTCCAGATAGGCACATCCTCCAACGGATCCGCTGAATAATCTATTAGTTCTTCCATAACTGTCACAACCAGTTTGTGCCAGCTGCCTGCAGGGGTGATGGGGATCCCGTAGCTATAACTATAATGGTGATAGTAGCGGGCGCAATATAACTTAACTAAAGAAAAACCCTTCAACAAGAAAATGTCGCATGTGATCATGCCCGTCAGAGAAGCTGAGGTGGGTTACAGGTTGTGCAGCGGAAGCGGGTCCGTTACAGTGGGAGAAGCTGGAACTGTACTACATCTTCTGAGCTTTTCCGCAGATGGTCCCGGCCTGAAAACCCTAACGCCATCCTTTTCTCCAGATCGTGACAATAAAATATTATAATTCTACCAAAAAACTTATTTGTAAGCATTACACCACTATGTTTGCTTGAGTGTGATTCCTTTATGAGTATATGCACATTAAAACCATTATAGCGTTACCATATATATAATGTTAAGTTATATAGAATTTACTGATATGTATAAGTCATTAAAACCAGTGTAATGTAACTAAATATAATGAGAAACATATAAGAGGGAGAAAGAAAATATTAATATTGGAAAGCAAGAGAAACTAGGTATAAACTTATCTATTAAAAAATTTGAATGGTTTTCAAATCAACTTCCCTTTCATTTGATCAATTTGAAAAGAGAGTAAAGCTCAAAAGTGCATTTAAAATAAAATTAAAGAAGATAAACTAAGATCAATCACTACATATTAATATATCTACTATTTATTATATGCATCATATTAATTTCTTAATATGCACATTCTTTATTATTAATTATTGTTACTTTTTTAATATTCACTTTAATTTTGGTGTAACTTTTCAATTAATATTCCATATGATACTTTTTATATCTTAGAGATAATATTTTTTAACTTTAGAAGAATTATATATATACACACATATCCAAGGTTTAGGGAAGCCTTTCTTCACTACTAAATTAAAGAGCTTGTGTAGATTTTCTCATTTCAAAATTTTCAGCTTGGTAGCCTTCGATGTTTGTAACTTTCCTATTAGCTAGTTGCTTAACCCCAAACACATTGTCTTCCAAAGAAATTATTTAAACTAAATATTCCAATTTTTAAGGGAATTAAATCATTTTCTTTCCTATTAGCTAGTTGCTTCAACCCAAACACATTGTCTTCCAAAGAAAATATTTAAACTAAATATTCCAATTTTTAAGGGAATCAAATCATTTTCTTTAGCCTTGCGAGTCACAATTTTCCTCCAAAACTTTTTAGGAACAAATTTATAGAGGTAAGTGAGGCTTGTTTTCTACTTATATGGTATATTTTATTTATTTTAATAAGATCTTTTTGTATATTTATTTTATCAAGCTTTAAGGTTTCCTTATCACTTTTATAGCAATTTTACAATCATTATTATACCAAGTGTTGATAGCTCTATTATTCCTTTTATATGACACCTTGGTAAAGAACTTGCTAATGGTACAGAAGAGAGTTGTAATAGAATTATGATAAAGGTTTTTAATTTTATCCTTAAATATTTTAAGAGGTGTAAATCCCTATTTAAATTCCTTAAGAAAAGAACCCTTTTACTCTAGTAAAAAAGAAGGTGACATTGACTGTAGTGATTCTCATGCATGTGCTTGTTTTTCATGAAAAAGTTTAAAGTTAAGGTTAAGGTTAAGGGTAAAGTTCTATGACTAGAGTTAGAATCATGGTCATTTAAGAGGTCAAAGTTTACAATTTGGTTATAAGACACTATTTCAAGCCCATAAATACAAGTCATTCATTTGGAGTTTGACCACTTGATTATGACATTGAAAATTATAAGCCCTTGAGAACTATAGAGTGTGACTAACTTGATACCAAATAAATTTTCTCTTAACTCTTCAAATTTAAAATTTATTTTAAATATTTACTAGCTAAATTATATATAAATATATTATATAATTATAATTATAATGATGATCATACAAGGACTAAAACCAACCTAAATTTATTTTAAACCTATCGAACAATATCAGAGTAAATATACATCTAAAATAATCATCATCTTATTATAAATAATGTATAGAAAATATAAAAATTAATGATGAAAATGACGATAACAATAATTAACATCAACTTAATCAAATTCGATCTAAATCATAAATTATAATTATCAAAAATATTATAGTGGAAAATCATAAATTATAATTATCAAAAATATTATAATGGAGAATCTAGTATAGATATGGATTTCACCTAAGATAATAATATAAGAATTAACATTTTGAAATTTAATAATAATATAATGATGCAGTAATTAAAATATTTTAAAATCTATTATAAAATATTTATAGTTTTAATGTATTTTAATTTAAAAATAATATAAAATTATATAGAGAATAATACTTTAATTTAAAATTTTATCATAAAATTCTTTAATTTCATTTAATAAAATATATAATATAATGCGTTATTTTTTTTCTCAAAAAATATAATACATTATTTAATTAAATATATTTTTTATTGTTAAATAATGAATCCATACAGGTGAGGATAGTTTTTAGTAGAGGAGGAATGACCTGTTATAGAGTTTTGTGAACCCAACGTTTCGGACTACCAAGTGAGTCCATCATCAGGGGATGAGTCAATAGATATTTTTAGATCTTAATGATGTATCCATGAACTAGATTTAGGCTATTGAGTCACCCTGATCAGGATGCAGGCCGATAGTTGGGACAGGCTAGTCGTAGTTATGACTGGTATCCTGGCAATTAGTACCGCCATCCCCCACATGCTCAAGGCAGTGGGTGTAGTGACCCTTGGCATGAATGCATGCTGGGGAGGTGGGAAAGGTGGTGGGACTCGAGGTAAGGCAAGGCATATAGGCAGGCGATTTAATTTGACGTGCACTGTTAGAGGGTTAGTTCGTGGAGAAAGGTGGTATTGCAGGCGGGAGGACATCGAAACTGGAGGTGCCAAGCTCGACGACGAACACCTGCAGACTTTGAGTATGTAATTTGGCTATGCTACAATGCTGTAATTATGTTTTGGATGAGATTTTGCTGGGGGAAAGGAGGGTAATTAGTAAGAGAGCTTGGGGGATAGAAAATTGATGGTGGCAATGGGGAAGGCAGTTTCTTTCCATTGCCTGGTTTTGCATCCATACCTTTTTCCAAATGGGTAATACCCATGACTGCTGCGGGGAAAACTGCGTGGTGTTGAGTTGGGAAGCTCTGCGCTCCTTAAACATTGTCTGGGGGGAGTATAAATGTGGTAAGAAAAGGCATGAGGGGCAGGCAAGGGTAGAAGGGGGCAGGGGAAAGCAGCTAGTAGGAGGCTTGGGGCACAACCATTCCCGCTTCATGCAAAGCAAGCACTGTGATAATTGGAACTCCTATCAGAATGATGGCAAGGCTAGAAAATCCAAATGGGAACCGAGATGGGTGGAAATGAGAGGCAGAGCCGTTAAACCTTGGGTAGAGGGGGAAATGAACCTGAACTACAACGAGAAAACTGCAAGAAGCAAGGGGGTCTGCGAGCTTAGCATGGGAAAGGACCGACTGACTTGCATGAAAACACTAGTAATGGGGAGAAGAAAAAGGGTGCGATAGGATGTATAGACTATGTACCTCCCCATTGCGGGATGAGGCCTTCGAACCACCCTAGCCTGGATATTGTGAGAGTTGGCGGAGAGGAGAAGCAGGGAAACACATATTACGCTGGAAACAACACTCAAAACAGAGCCACCAAGGGGTGGCACATAATTTGAATGTTGTGTTTTAATTTAACTAACTATGGACATCACCAGTGTTCAGGAAAGCAAGTCATGGCTCGTGTTGCAAGGGGTCATGGGTGTGGTAGGAGAGGCCCGACACCAAGGAAATACAAGAAGCCAAGTATGTCAAAACCACGCAGGGACAATAAGTCGATAGAACACCTCATCATTGAAGCGACAAAGGCTCACCGAGAGGGGACGGATGCTAGAATCCGGAAATTGCTGGAAGAATGGGAAGTGGAAGTAAAATAAGGCAGCGATACAAAGGAAGAAATGGATAATTGGAGGACCTTAGTCCTAGATCCAAGCAACACCCATGGAAGAATCACATAGTTTAAGCAAACTTTGTACTTGTACTGGTTGATGAAGAGTTTATTATGCAAGGCGATGGAGCAGATCTCCGTGGGAATGGCAGTGACACTCTAGGGAATGTCGAGCTACAAGCACGATTTGCAGAAAATCCTCTTTCAGCTGCATAAACAAGATATTAGGTTGGATAGAATCAATCACCATATCCCTTTCATTATGGAGTTGAATGATATGCCGGAGGAATCCACCATGGATCCGGAACCTGTTGAATTTGCCTCGGAGGAACAGAAGGATTAGACTCTTACCCATGCATAATTTTGTTTCAAGCAGATAGCTTTTAATTTCTATGTTGAAAATATTAGTTTATATAGTTATGTAGTGTATGGACATGAAACAAAGACATATCTAGTTTGGTTAGAAAGATTAACAAAGTATTGTTTTTGGATGGCTTACAATACAGACCGGTGGCCAACGGACTTGGTTTCCCTTCAAGGCAAGTTGAGGCCACCTGGTTAATCTGTGTGGTGTAAACTTGCTTATTTTTAATAGAAAATGGAATGGTCCTGCCAAGCTTAACAAAAAGAAAATATATTTTTATTGAGTCTTATCTCTCTATTCCAACAACTCTTACCAACAATTCTTCACCTATTATGATTCTAATATAGAATATACATAGTTTCCCTTTATTACATCCATTTAGATTACACTAAAGTACAATTAGTCGTAATACTCTTACAAATGAAACTTAGATAAGGGAACTCCAGGGAAAATCAAAGAGGATAAGACTAAAAATGTACAAGTAACCCAATTCAAATAATGAAATGAAACTATCAACTATCTAATTTGAATTAATTCACCACTTTTGAGTCCCCATTACTATATTTAATCAGATGATTTGAGGAGCATGTAATATGGCATGAACTTGGAAAGTTAATGTAGGGGAGGTATCCTCTCAATTTAAGCTTCATTTCACCATGTATTTGGAAATGGTCCATCAAGGCTTGATGGTGGGAGATGGTCCATCAACACCTAATTGTGGAATGAGAAAATTATAACAATTGTGGTTGTAATAAACCACTAACCACACAAATAACACTACAAGTTTCTACTTTCAAATTAGGATTTCTTGAATTGGTTGAGAATAAAAGTATAAAAAAACAACAAAATCTTATGGAGAGATTCTCTAAAAGGATTTTAGTATGCTAATAATAACCACACTAGATCATTTTAGTTATTTCATGCACAACAAATTCTTTCATAAATTTAAACTCTACATGTATCACATGCAAACTACATGCAAAGTGGGAATAATTATATCTAAGAATCTCCCTTAATTACAAACACTAACTAACCTTTTGAGAATGGCTCTGTGGGCTTACAATCATGACATGTTCCATGACATGATGGTCATCTAGTCTACATCTCAGCTAGGGTTATAATACTTGAGATCAATTCCAAAACTTGTTTTACTTATGTATGTTAGTGAAGCTTGTCCTCAGTATTTGATGTACAAGTTTTTCTTCATTTTTCTCCAAACATTATATTTTGCATATGGTTTTGCTATTATTCAACTTCAACTTTACCATGGTCTTCTTCTTCAATATTTCCTCATCTTCATTGTAATATTCATCTAGTTTTCATTGTACATCTACTTGTACCTCAAGTACCACTCAACATGTGTAAGCACAAAAATAACATTTTCATTTTCTTCCTCTCGTCTTCCACTATTGCAAAAACTTCAACAACACTTATGATTTGGTTTATTTTTTCTACTCTAGAGGTATGTTAGATTTTCCATAACCACTATCATCTCCATCATTCTTGGGATTTGCAATCCACTTCTCAATAAATTCTAATTTATCCTCATAATCAAACTCAAGAATCATTTCTAGATTCTCATCACATTTTTCCACTACTACAAAGGTAGTCTCAATTTCAGCTTCAACTTTTATTTCATCATCCATTCACATATTGGACTTCACTTTCTTCACCATGTTCATTCTTTAGATCTCGTAAATAGTCACATTTGTCTTCTACAATTTCTTTCAAAAATATTTCTACATTATTTAAGATACTTATAGCCTCCGAGTCTCTCCATTATTTAGGACACTTGTAGTCTCCCCATATTTCTTACCTTCTTCTACTTGAAGTGGGTCTTTGACAATTCTCCAATTTTTGGAATGTCAAAATCTTGCATTTTTTTTAAACAATTATTTCAACTACAATTCTTTGGGACTCAATCTAATGTTGCTCCCCCTTTCACTATATGTCATCATTAAAATATCCCAAGCTTCTTTGGACCTCATTACTATTATAATTTCCATAAAAATATTGTCATCTAAACCTTATTGAATGAGAAATAATGATGTTGTTGCACCATTTTTCTTGTTATTTCTAAGAAAATCCTTCTAATATTAAATCATGGCCTCATAAGAAACTCCTTTTAATATTAAATTATGGCCTTATAAACTACTTAACTTGAGAGTTCTCCATATCCATTCAACACAATATCTTAAATATCGTTCTAATTCTCATCTTAACAACCCGTAAATCAAAATTTTCACTATTAGTCCGGTTAAATAAGAATGGTTAAACAAGTCTATGATGATAGCCAAAGAAAGAGTGGCTATGTGAATATACTGCTTCATGTAAAACTATTTTTTTTTAATCTTTAGTGACTCTCTTTGTTCTATTTTTTTATTTCTATAATATCTCTTTTTTTAAATCACAATCTTTTTTTTTCAAAAACACATTTCAGAATATCTCCAAAACCAATTTTTCACCAAACAAATTACAAAGGACGAATATTTTGCAAAATGGAGTTGTCTATAATGCGACTTTTTGGAGATTCCGGTGACGGAATCCGGCGGAAGAAATGAGGTTAAATCTTGATCTTTAACCAGTTAGAATGGTTTTTTAACTGTATATTTGGATTCAGCGCCCTGAAAAACCCCCTGGGAGCCATTGATTGTGCAGAAACTAGCTATCAAAATTGGGATTCCAATGAATTGCTGCCGGATTTTGACTGGAGAAATCCACCGAAAAAACTTTCAAAAAGTCGCGTTATAGACTACTGCAATAGGAATATTGTTTTAATGAATCACTCATCCATGAAGTGAATTTATCAAAATATCTAACAGGATAGGATTTTGGATCTATTGTGAATTTAATAACTAGAATTAAAAAACCCTTTCAAACCTTCGCAGAATCCATGGATATTTATGAAGATTTACCATGGTCTTGAAGTTCAAAAAAACCTTGAAACCTTGTTCTCACCTACTTGAGCAAATTCCACTGTGTTGCGACGGCTAGGGGTGGCGACCCATTTTATCCAACAAATATGATGGCTATAGTTTGAAGAGATGGCACCTCCACTCAATGCTACTTCCTCAACGGAAAAATGATGAATGAATATTCTCCTTCACTGAACAACAAAATCTGCATCTTGATCTGGGCAAAAGATGGCTAGGGTTTCTCGGAACTCTCACAACTGCGACTGGGTAGATCTGCAAAACAAGGGTGACTTAGGGCTCCCTTAACAACAATAGGCAATTGGACGAACCAAAAGCTTAGATACTTTTCACCTCTGAACTTTTTACCCAGCTTTGATATGCTCGACTCTTCTGGCTTTGGTACCACTCTAATGGTGGGAGGGGAAAATTATATTATTTATCTTTGCAATTAATCAAGAACCATACAAATAAAACACACAACACTACACAATAGAGTTGCAGTTCTCGAAGTCATATGTGTTGAATTGATTGAGAATTAAAATATAAATAGAGAACAAAGTTTTATGGAGAGATCTCTAAAAGGATTTTAGTACGCCCATAATAATCACACTAAAAATTTTAGTTATTTCATGCACACCAAACTCTTTCATCCAACGCACATACAAACTATATGTATACCGGAAATAATTATATCTAACAATGTAGCCTTCTCATCAAAGTAAACCAATGGTCGTAAGATTATTTTATCAATACCATTACACCATTCATATCAAATTTGTGAATTCACACTTCAAGAAACTTTGAAACATCCAGTATTAACGTAGATCCACCCTGTTGAAAAGTGTTGAAAAGTGACCTAATCCATTTTAAATTAATAAAGTGGAATAAATTAAGGTTGATTCATATTATTGGAATAATTTCGTGGCCCATGCCATTAGAATGAGCCATCTTAAGATGAATATTTCAAGCTATATATCAAGTATATAGCCAACTCAAACAAAAGAAATGAAATATATAAATATTATGAATTATATAGATATTATAATATAATTCATGGCTTTACACGTTATAATGTATATATAACCATCTTTATTAAGATCTACAAAATAATAAAAGTCTAACAATCTAGATAGAACACAATAAAGCTTAGAGAATAATTCTACTATATTCATGTTATCATGATTTCGCATATCAAAAATAAAATAATATATTAATTCATTCCTTTGATTTTTAAGATGCAATGTATGTGTTCATCTTTAAGAATGGAAAATATGTTTATTTTTAAAGTGATTTTAATTAAGATGTATTGTTCTTAGAGATGATATAGTGTAATAATCCAAATAAACAAGTAGTTGTAATGATTTCAACAATGATTCAAAAGAATAAGGTATTGATTTCAATGGAAAGTAAAAAATGATTTAGATTAATCAAGTAATTGTATGGGTTTTCATAAGTTATAACACATAGATTTTAAGTAGGTTCATTTATTTTAGCTAATGTTGTAATACAAAACAGTATGGTTCATTGATTTAAGTGATGATATAATTAAAAGTTGTTTTTTTAATGGGATTTTTGGAGTTTACTATTATGATACAGAAATTTAGTAGAGAAAATTTTGAGGTGAAATTTTGATTCGCTTTATTTAAACTAGTTTTTTTGATTGTATATGTGGATTTAACACTCTGAAAAAACCTAGGAAACTTTTATTGTGCAAGGGTTGCCCATCAAAGTTGTGATTTCAATGAATTCTTATAAGATTTTAGAAAAATCAAACGAGAAAAATCCAAAAAAACTTCCAAAAAATCGCACTAAAATAACTACCAATCAAAATGATTATAACAATCAAAAAATTACATTAATTTTAATAACTAAATATTACTAAACAATAAAGTGCCTTGGTTTTAGTGTTTATATATTAAAAATATTTAAAAAAAATTAAAGTAATGGTATTTATTTCAATAATAACATAACACAAAGAAAAACGAGATATATTTATTTCAATGATAATACAACAAATTGATCATTAAAAATTAATTGAAAAAAGATAAGTAGCATAACACAAAAAACGAGATACATTTATTTCAATGATAATACAATAAATTAATCAATTAAAAAATATTTGAAAAAAATAATACCGAGAAAAATCAGTATTTCGTTGCTTCCAATAATTAAATAAAGCAAATTATCAAGTTGAATGACTTTAGCAGTTATGTTTTGCTCGGGTGTAATTCCTTTATCATTATTTACGCATTAAAATCAGTATAGTGTTACCCTCTATAAAATATTAATGATATATATAATATATTGTATACATTAAGACGAACTTAATGAGGAACATACAGGAGGGGAAAAGAAACTATTAATATTGGAGAGTAGGAAAGTAAGAAAAACTAGGTATAATATTATTTAATAAAATGTTTAATTTTTTTTTTTCAATGATAAATTTGAAAAAAAGGGTGAAGTTCAAAAATAAATGTAAAAAGGATAAATTAAAATTGCCCGCTACATATTCAATCTTTTATTACTTTCTTCATATTCAATCTTTTATTACTTTCTTCATATTCGCATTCGTCAATATTAAATATTAAATATGGTTAATCTTTTTGCATTCACTTTAATTTTATTGTAAATATTGTGAATGATATTTTTAGATTTTAGAGATAATATTTTATAAATTTAAACGTATATATATATATATTTTTAATGTGTAATCTATATATAAGTTTTAATATATATCTATATATATAAAGTTTTAAGAAGCTTTGTTTTATTACTACATTTAAGAGTTTATATGTGTGAGGGATGAGGATATATTTTTTCATTTTAAAAAGTACAATTGGGTAACTTTCAATGTTTTTATTGTTTTCATTAATATGTTGCTTAATTCCAAATTTAGTCTCTTTCATAAAAATATGTCATCTTTTATAGGGTATTGAAAATGGTGTTTATGGTGTCAAGGATTCATACAAGTTTTTAAAATAAATATGTAATATTATTTAAGGGAATCAAATCATTTTCATTAATCTTTCTAATAAGAATTTTCATCCAAAAACGTCTCAGGATCAAACATAGAGAGGTACAATAACTACTCTTGTTTTCTACTAATATGGTATATATTCTTTCTTTTAATAAGAGCTTTGTGCACATTTATTTTATCACCCACCCCTAATGGATTTTCTATCTATTTTACAATCATTATCATACCAAGGGTTGGTAGTTATGCTATTCTTTTTATATGACACCTTCTGATGCAGGAGCATCCAGCTCTGAGGAGACTTAAGAGGCTGACAGTCTCATGAAGAATTCAGAAACAAATTGTCGTTCATTTTGACTGGGCAAGTGTTGGGCTTGTCGGTCATTTGATTTTACTTTCACTTAGTTTTATTTTATTTATCTGTTAAGAGAACTTAGGAGTTGTAGAAAAACACTGTGGCAGTTATTTAGGAGACTGATTACAGGGCAACTAATTAATTAGTTCTTTACAAGTTACAGTAGTTAGAATTAGTTTCAGAACTGACAAAAATAGTTGTTTTCTGTTAAGACAGTTTTTCCAAGAACAGTTAAAGACATTTTGTTTTAAAAAGCAGGAGGGACATCATTGTAAGGGTTCTCTCTCCCCCCAAAAGAGAAATAGAGAAAAACAGTCATCTTTGTTTATCAGAAATAAATGTCCATTTGATTTCTTTCATTACTGTAGAACCGAATCACAAGATTATTCTCTGTCACCATAATTACAAACATAGGAGTATTCTTTTATTACTATAGAGTTTGCAATTGTATATGAAATGTGTTAACAGCAACGACACAGCAGAAGAGTAAACGGATAAAGGTGAACCAAGTTCAGGCGACCGACACCATTGTCGATTTGAGTCACAAAACGAGAACGAGTAAACAGCAAAGGGTTCCAGGAGTAACCCACAGACAAGAACCTACATTCGACATCGAAATATCTACAGGTATTTCAAGAATTCAATAAAACCTCATAATTGAATGCATGGGTAGATAGTTACAGAACTAGAGCGAATACACATTGTAAACCTTTTTCGTATATACAGAATCATCAAATGTTTGAGAACAGAGATGTGTAATTTCCATGTCTTATGGTTAACAAACATATAAGAGCCGAAAGTCATATTCACTGTAAAAAGAGTCCATTAAATATATTAAACAGAGTATATAAAATACAGACAGAGATTCACTGTCGAATCGACAACACACAGTGGCATATGCAATCGGGCCATTTCAAATCATAACAGTCGAAACAGGACGCCGAGGGCTTGTGGTGCCCGAACACGAAGCAACAGGAGGAGGGCTCGAAATTGACGAGGAACCCGAACCCTCTCATAGACCCGACAGAACACTCAGACGCCTACTAACTATCTTACCAAAATGAAGGACCTATAACAGAGTTATCCGAGGAGACGATAATGAACAGCTAATCCCCGAAGAGGGTTTCTTGACAACAAAACACGAAAGCAAGAAAACCATAGCCGAGAGGGATATCACCTCCACAGGACCGAACTTGACAATTACAGAACCTACAAGACTTATAACACTGACAGTTAAATGCATAGCCTATAAAACGGAACAGAGCTACCCGTGACCGAAGCGTCGAAGCCACCAACAAGTTCGTGGAGCAACGCTAGCCATAGAGCGATACAGGTGGATACCTGTCACCAAAAGCCAATCAAACAGTGTTAGAGCCGAAGCACGTTCGTAAGCCATGAATGAAGTAAAAGACAAAGCAAGGGTTTGATGAAGGATTACCTGTGCATGAGAAAGGAGCCCGAGACAACCAGAAAACAATCACAACCTGCTGACAGTGGCGGCAAGGCGTTAGAGACGAAACTAGAAAAACCCAGAATGTCTATCATGAAGAGTAGACTTACCGTGTAACCAGGAGTGGCGTGGAAGCATGAAGCGAACCTGCCATTAGAAATAAACCAGTCAAATTAATTTGAGAAACACAGACAGCGAGGGCACGAAATCAAAAAGAAAACACCACGATATATGCCAACGATTCCATATTGATACCATCAAAAAGTAAAATAAACGTTGCAGGTCTCGAAGAAGTTTACCCACAGTCTCAAAACATCAGTAAACCACAGTCGAATAGTCACTGGACATCAGGAGCAGAACCCCGAGGGTTTCCACAGGCGCAGACAGAGTTCCTCCAGGCAGAGTGAAATGACAAAATGGCGAAGTGAAGCGCGGCAACGTGAACAAAAGGTTGAGTAACCGGCAGGTGTGGGCTTGCAACCGGAGGAGCCGGGATAAACCCTAAACCCAGACCACGAGGCGTCGTACCATTGACATAAAGTCAGTATTAAAGTCATACCGGACGCGGCATAAACCAAGGCAGGTGTAAACAAACGGCGGGAGCCACCATAAGTGGTATCAGAGCAGGTTTCTTTTGAATTAGAAACAATGGAACAGGTAGAAGGTGAAGGTGAGGTAAGAGGAAGAGCAAGAGGAAGAGGAAGAGGCAGAGGACGACTGGTACACAGGCCAGTAGATGACGGATTGCGCGAAGAGATAAGAGTTTTGCGAGAGAGATTAGCAGTGATAGAGGCTGGAGGAAGAAGAAACCCAGCAGATAACAGTGATGAAGAAGCAGTTGAGCCAGAGCAGGATGAGTTTGAGGGAATAACACCAGAACTGAGGTTGTTAAAGTCAGTTTTGCTATCCAGCCATAAACCGAAGCATGAATTACCTACATATGATGGAAGCTTATCGGCAGAAGTGTTGTTAGACTGGTTAAGTGAAGTGAATAAATTCTTTGAGTTTGAGGAGACCAGCGAAGATAAACAGGTGAGATTTGCCGCCACCAAGTTGAAAGGACATGCGTCCTTATGGTGGGACAGCGTTCAGGCCGAGAGAAGGAGGTTAGGCAAACAGCCAATCAAGAAATGGGCTAGGATGGAAGCAAAGCTGAAGGAGAAGTTCTTACCGAAGGACTATCACATTATGTTGTACAGGCATGTACAGAACCTGAAACAGAGGGGGATGACTGTGAGAGAATTTACAGAAGAGTTCTACAAATTAAATCTGCGAGCAGGATATGTGGAAGATACCTCAGAGAAGACGGCCAGGTATGTAAATGGCTTGAGAGGGGAGATTTTAGACGAAATTGGTATCCTTTCACCACAGACATTAGAAGAAGCCTATCAGTTTGCATTGAAGGCTGAAGAGAAGATAAATAGGAAACAGAACTCTCGGAGAGGAGGTGGTTCTGGCAGAGGCAAAGGCAAAATGTATGGCAGAGGTAGAGGTACAGCCTCGAATGAGGAAGGCAGCAGCTCTAAGTCTACTAGTACGGCAGAGAGAGACAACAGTAACAGGGAAGGACGACCAGCTCAGAGGGGACGAGGCTTTGGTCGGGGCAGAGGGACTGTCCAGTGTTACCGTTGTCATAAGTTGGGACATAAGTCTTATGACTGTCCGGAGAGCGAACCCGCAGGCGGAAGAGGAACCTATATTGCCCAGCCAGAGGATGCAGAGGAAACACCTCAGGAAGCTGAGAACACACCTGAGATAGGTGAAGCCTTGGTGATGAACAAGGTATTGTTGAAGCCAGCCAAGGAAGCTGCAGAGCCAGATCAGCAGAAAGCATTGTTTCGCACTGTCTGCAAATCACAAGGCAAATGCTGCAAGGTAATTGTTGACAGCGGAAGTACCGATAACCTGGTAGCTGTAGAGATGGTGGAGAAATTGGGATTAAAGAGATTGAAACATCCCACTCCCTACAAGGTATCGTGGTTACAGAAGGGACATCAACTATTGGTTGATGAACAATGTGAAGTAGAGTTCCAGATTGGAAAGTACAAGGACAAAATCCTTTGTGATGTAATGCCAATGGATGTCTGTCATTTGTTGTTAGGACGACCTTGGCAGTTTGACAGAGGTGCAGTCCACGATGGGAAGACTAACTGCTACAAATTTGTGAAAGATGGGATCAAGCATACGCTTGTACCCATCAAGGAGGAAAACACAGCAGAGGATAGTGGAGTGAAAG
>APFE031108630.1:116318-132380 GCA_000404065.3 Pinus taeda
AATTATTTAGTTTGATTTAAGATTTTATTCCTATGCTCAAAAAGCTTGGAGAGAAGCCTCCTGAGCTCACTATAATATTGACATCGTAAAAGGCTAGGAAGGTCAGTATTGCAACAAAGATTAGATTTTGACACTGAGATCTAATGTGGTTGTATATGGGGCACTCTAAGAGAAAGTGATTTTCATCCTTGATGTTCGTAACACAGAGATGGCTAAACCTCAAAATCTAGACCCAATTAAATTTAGTTTTCACAAAATCAACATCTCTTTCCATCATTTCAAAAAATAATGTTTGACGATATGAAATTCTTCATCATAATTGAGGGAAAATCACTCATGAGCAATTTTCTCATAAAATTCCATTTTTTTTTATATATTTTAGAAAACAGTGTCGCAATCTTTTCAAAAAAGATATTTATGAAGTGTATATTAATTGGTTTATGTGATGTTTACTTTTCATCGTTTCAATTTCTTTTCTCATTCAATTTGGAGTTTTTCAAATTGAAACTTAAAATGCATGTAATTTTTTTTTAAAGAAAATAAATTAAGATAAATCAATACATATTAATCTACATCTTATTACTTTCTTAATATCCACATTCTTCAAAATTAAATATTGTTGTCTCTTTTTACATTCACCTTAATTTTGGTGTAGCTTTTAAAGTAGTATTATGGATGATACTTTTTAGATTTTAGAGAATATTTTGTAAATTTAAAAGGAATTATAATTATAATATATATATATAAGTATATATATATTATATATATAACCTCCAAGTTTTAGGGAAGTCTTGCTTCACTACTAAATTGGAGAGCTTGTATATCTGAGGGATGAGGATAGATTCTCCCATTTTAAAAATTAAAGCTTGGTAGCCTTCAATATTCTTAGCTTTCCTTTTCGCAAGTTGCTTAATCACAAACTCATTGTCTCCCAAAGAAAATATGTCATCATGTATAGGCTCATTGAAAATTGTGTCCATGGCGTTAGGGATTCATAGAGGTTTTCAAAGCAAATATTCCAAGCATTTAATGGAATCAAATCATTTTCTTTAGTATCTCTAATAAATATTTTCCTCCAAAACCTCTTAGAATTAGCCTTAGAGAGGTACAATAACTACTCTTTCTTTCTGCGTATATGGTATCTTTTCTTTCTTTTAATAAGCGCTTTGTAAGAATTTACCTTATCAAGTGTCCCTAATTTCTTTTCTAGTAAATTTACAATTCGTTTTCAAGGGTTGGTATTTATGTTATTCCTTTTATATGACAGCTTAGTAGAGAACTTGCTAATAGTTGCAGGGAGAGTTGTAGTAAAATTATGATAGAAGTTTTCAATGTTATACTTATAAGTTAAAAGTTGTAAAACCCTAATTAAATCCTTTAAGCAGAGAATCATTATACTCTTGTCAAAAAGTAGGTGGCTGGAAATTCTCATTAGTGAGCATGTTTTGCATGACAAATTTTAGAGTTAGTGTAAAAGTTCTATGATCAAATATAGCCTTATGGTCATTTAAGAGGTCAAAGTTTACAATTTAGTTCGAAACATGGATATTAGATATCACATAACCTATGAAACTACTTCCAAGCACATGAATACATGTTAACTTGTCAGAGTTTGACCACTTGATTAAGCCATTGGAAATTATAAGGTTGCAAGAACTATAAAGCTTGACTAATAGGTACCACATAAAATTTGAGTTAGGTCTTTAAAGTTTCTTTTTAATCTAGTAGTGGATCTAAGATGGTCGCCAACACCAATTATAAATATTTTATAGAAAAAATAAATATGATGATGAAAATAATAATTAACATCAACTTAAACTAAATTCGATCTAAATCATAAATTTATAATTACCAAAATTATTATAATAAATAATCTATAATTTCATGTAGATTTTCACAATTATTCATATTGTGAGATTATTTTTTGTAAACGAATTGTCATTTCCAATTTAGTTTGTCCAAGGTTTTGGGTGGACTCTCCACCCAAGATTGTATGTCCCTAATGATGGGTCGTGTCAGGACTTCGAGTTGGGAGCGCCCAAGGGAGTCGAAATGGCACACCCATGATGTGCGAAGGGAACCCACATTTGATTGAAGGTAACTTGGAGGTGAGACATTCAGTTATGTGTGACCCATCATCAGTTAAAGGTGACTCAGGTGTAGCAGTTGGATAAAGGTGATGGGCAAGAACACATGTAGTGGGCACACTGTGACGGGTGAGCGCCCGTTCGACGAGATGAGTGACTGAGTGTAGTGAGAAAGCAAGGCATTTCGGTGAACCGACGGGTTGAGTTCTCAGGTGAACAAGTCACTAAGTTACATTCACCTTAATTTTGGTGTAGCTTTTAAAGTAGTATTATGGATGATACTTTTTAGATTTTAGAGAATATTTTGTAAATTTAAAAGAATTATATATATATATATATACACCTCCAAGTCTTAGGGAAGTCTTGCTTCACTACTAAATTGGAGAGCTTGTATATCTGAGGGATGAGGATAGATTCTCCCATTTTAAAAATTAAAGCTTGGTAGCCTTCAATATTCTTAGCTTTCTTTTTCGCAAGTTGCTTAATCCCAAACTCATTATCTCGCAAAGAAAATATGTCATCCTGTATAGGCTCATTGAAAATTGTGTCAATGGTGTTAGGGATTCATAGAGGTTTTCAAAGCAAATATTCCAAGCATTTAATGGAATCAAATCATTTTCTTTAGTATTTCTAATAAATATTTTCATCCAAAACCTCTTAGGATTAGCCTTAGAGAGGTACAATAACTACTCTTTCTTTCTGCGTATATGGTATCTTTTCTTTCTTTTAATAAGCACTTTGTAAGCATTTATCTTATCAAGCGTCCCTAATTTCTTTTGTAGTAAATTTACAATTAGTTTTCAAGGGTTGGTATTTATGTTATTCCTTTTATATGACACCTTAGTAGAGAACTTGCTAATAGTTGCAGAGAGAGTTGTAGTAAAATTATGATAGAAGTTTTCAATGTTATACTTATAAGTTAAAAGTTGTAAAACCCTAATTAAATCCTTTAAGCAGAGAATCATTATACTCTTGTCAAAAAGTAGGTGGCTGGAAATTTTCATAAGTGAGCATGTTTTGCATGACAAATTTTATAGTTAGTGTAAAAGTTCTATGATCAAATATAGCCTTATGGTCATTTAAGAGGTCAAAGTTTACAATTTAGTTCGAAACATGGATATTAGATATCACATAATCTATGAAACTACTTCCAAGCCCATGAATACATGTTAACTTGTCGGAGTTTGACCACTTGATTAAGCCATTGGAAATTATAAGGTTGCGAGAACTATAAAGCTTGACTAATAGGTACCACATAAATTTTGAGTTAGGTCTTTAAAGTTTCTTTTGAATCTAGTAGTGGATCTAAGATGGTCACCAACACCAATTATAAATAATTTATAGAAAAAATAAATATGATGATGAAAATAATAATTAACATCAACTTAAGCTAAATTCGATCTAAATCATGAATTTATAATTGTTAAAATTATTATAATAAATAACCTATAATTTTATGTAGATTTTCACAATTATTCATATTGTGAGATTACTTTTTGTAAATGAATTGTCATTTCCAATTTAGTTTGTCCAAGGTTTTGGGTGGACTCTCCACCCAAGATTGTATGTCCCTAATGATGGGTTGTGTAAGGACTTCGAGTTGGGAGCGCCCAAGGGAGTCGAAATGGCACACCCATGATGTGCAAAGGGAACCCACATTTGATTAAAGGTAACTTGGAGGTGAGACATTCAGTTATGTGTGACCCATCATCAGTTAAATGCGACTCAGGTGTAGCAGTTGGATAAAGGCGATGGGCAAGAACACATGTGTAGCAGGCACACTGTGACGGGTGAGCGCCTGTCCGACGAGATGAGTGATTGAGTGTAGTGAGAAAGCAAGGCATTCGACGGACCGACAGGTTGGGTTCTCGGATGAACAAGTCACTGAGTTACATTCACCTTAATTTTGGTGTAGCTTTTAAAGTAGTATTATGGATGATACTTTTTAGATTTTAGAGAATATTTTGTAAATTTAAAAGAATTATATATATATATATATACACCTCCAAGTCTTAGGGAAGTCTTGCTTCACTACTAAATTGGAGAGCTTGTATATCTGAGGGATGAGGATAGATTCTCCCATTTTAAAAATTAAAGCTTGGTAGCCTTCAATATTCTTAGCTTTCTTTTTCGCAAGTTGCTTAATCCCAAACTCATTATCTCGCAAAGAAAATATGTCATCCTGTATAGGCTCATTGAAAATTGTGTCAATGGTGTTAGGGATTCATAGAGGTTTTCAAAGCAAATATTCCAAGCATTTAATGGAATCAAATCATTTTCTTTAGTATTTCTAATAAATATTTTCATCCAAAACCTCTTAGGATTAGCCTTAGAGAGGTACAATAACTACTCTTTCTTTCTGCGTATATGGTATCTTTTCTTTCTTTTAATAAGCACTTTGTAAGCATTTATCTTATCAAGCGTCCCTAATTTCTTTTGTAGTAAATTTACAATTAGTTTTCAAGGGTTGGTATTTATGTTATTCCTTTTATATGACACCTTAGTAGAGAACTTGCTAATAGTTGCAGAGAGAGTTGTAGTAAAATTATGATAGAAGTTTTCAATGTTATACTTATAAGTTAAAAGTTGTAAAACCCTAATTAAATCCTTTAAGCAGAGAATCATTATACTCTTGTCAAAAAGTAGGTGGCTGGAAATTTTCATAAGTGAGCATGTTTTGCATGACAAATTTTATAGTTAGTGTAAAAGTTCTATGATCAAATATAGCCTTATGGTCATTTAAGAGGTCAAAGTTTACAATTTAGTTCGAAACATGGATATTAGATATCACATAATCTATGAAACTACTTCCAAGCCCATGAATACATGTTAACTTGTCGGAGTTTGACCACTTGATTAAGCCATTGGAAATTATAAGGTTGCGAGAACTATAAAGCTTGACTAATAGGTACCACATAAATTTTGAGTTAGGTCTTTAAAGTTTCTTTTGAATCTAGTAGTGGATCTAAGATGGTCACCAACACCAATTATAAATAATTTATAGAAAAAATAAATATGATGATGAAAATAATAATTAACATCAACTTAAGCTAAATTCGATCTAAATCATGAATTTATAATTGTTAAAATTATTATAATAAATAACCTATAATTTTATGTAGATTTTCACAATTATTCATATTGTGAGATTACTTTTTGTAAATGAATTGTCATTTCCAATTTAGTTTGTCCAAGGTTTTGGGTGGACTCTCCACCCAAGATTGTATGTCCCTAATGATGGGTTGTGTAAGGACTTCGAGTTGGGAGCGCCCAAGGGAGTCGAAATGGCACACCCATGATGTGCAAAGGGAACCCACATTTGATTAAAGGTAACTTGGAGGTGAGACATTCAGTTATGTGTGACCCATCATCAGTTAAATGCGACTCAGGTGTAGCAGTTGGATAAAGGCGATGGGCAAGAACACATGTGTAGCAGGCACACTGTGACGGGTGAGCGCCTGTCCGACGAGATGAGTGATTGAGTGTAGTGAGAAAGCAAGGCATTCGACGGACCGACAGGTTGGGTTCTCGGATGAACAAGTCACTGAGTTACATTCACCTTAATTTTGGTGTAGCTTTTAAAGTAGTATTATGGATGATACTTTTTAGATTTTAGAGAATATTTTGTAAATTTAAAAGAATTATATATATATATATATATACACACACACACCTCCAAGTCTTAGGGAAGTCTTGCTTCACTACTAAGTTGGAGAGCTTGTATATCTGAGGGATGAGGATAGATTCTCCCATTTTAAAAATTAAAGCTTGGTAGCCTTCAATATTCTTAGCTTTATTTTTCACAAGTTGCTTAATCCCAAACTCATTGTCTCCTAAAGAAAATATGTCATCCTGTATAGGCTCATTGAAAATTGTGTCCATGGTGTTAGGGATTCATAGAGGTTTTCAAAGCAAATATTCCAAGCATTTAATGGAATCAAATCATTTTCTTTAGTATTTCTAATAAATATTTTCATCCAAAACCTCTTAGTATTAGCCTTTGAGAGGTACAATAACTACTCTTTCTTTCTGCGTATATGGTATCTTTTCTTTCTTTTAATAAGCGCTTTGTAAGCATTTATCTTATCAAGCATCCCTAATTTCCTTTCTAGTAAATTTACAATTAGTTTTCAAGGGTTGGTATTTATGTTATTCCTTTTATATGACACCTTAGTAGATAACTTGCTAATAGTTGCAGAGAGAGTTGTAGTAAAATTATGATAGAAGTTTTCAATGTTATACTTATAAGTTAAAAGTTGTAAAACCCTAATTAAATCCTTTAAGCAGAGAATCATTATACTCTTGTCAAAAGTAGGTGGCTGGAAATTCTCATCACTAAGCATGTTTTGCATGACAAATTTTAGAGTTAGTGTAAAAGTTCTATGATCAAATATAGCCTTATGGTCATTTAAGAGGTCAAAGTTTACAATTTAGTTCGAAACATGGATATTGGATATCACATAATCTATGAAACTACTTCCAAGCCCATGAATACATGTTAACTTGTCGGAGTTTGACCACTTGATTAAGCCATTGGAAATTATAAGGTTTCGAGAACTATAAAGCTTGACTAATAGGTACCACATAAATTTTGAGTTAGGCCTTTAAAGTTTCTTTTGAATCTAGTAGTGGATCTAGGATGGGCACCAACACCAATTATAAATAATTTATAGAAAAATTAAATATGATGATGAAAATAATAATTAACATCAACTTAAACTAAATTCGATCTAAATCATAAATTTATAATTACCAAAATTATTATAATAAATAATCTATAATTTTATGTAGATTTTCACAATTATTCATATTGTGAGATTATTTTTTGTAAACGAATTGTCATTTCCAATTTAGTTTGTCCAAGGTTTTGGGTGGACTCTCCACCCAAGATTGTATGTCCCTAATGATGGGTCGTGTTAGGACTTCGAGTTGGGAGCACCCAAGGGAGTCAAAATGGCACACCCATGATGTGCAAAGGGAACCCACATTTGATTGAAGGTAACTTGGAGGTGAGACATTCAGTTATGTGTGACCCATCATTAGTTAAATGCAACTCAGGTGTAGTGGTTGGATAAAGGCGATGGGCAAGAACACATGTGTAGTGGGCACACTGTGACGGGTGAGCGCTCGTCCGACGAGATGAGTGATTGAGTGTAGTGAGAAAGAAAGGCATTTCGCCGAACCGACAGGTTGGGTTCTTGGGTGAACAAGTCACTGAGTGGGTGAGTCGAGTTAGTTGGGCGAGAAGCATGTGCGGAAGGTCAACTCAGGTGAAGAGTTGTGGAAAATTCATGTCGCATAGTTCAATTGAACATTGGGCGAGCTTATTTGTGGACAGACACAACGGTTCATGAGCGAGCGTGTTGTGTGTGACGAACATGTCAGCCAAACAACATGTGGGCAGGTCGACCCATGGGTACACCAAATGATGTGTTTGTTGAGGAAATGCATTTGGTGAAAGAGCGTATAAATATAACGTGAGGTGATAGATTAGAGGCATCATCACAGAGTTTAGTGACCAACATAGAATGGAGAAAAGCGTGAGTTAACACAATCGCAAATAAAGGGCTGAGTCAGGGAGGCAAGGTGGATTGCAGCATAGAAGGAAGTGCAGAAGTATGGATAGTTCGAGCGGACGACAGTTCAGGCAGACTTGGGTTTGCTGGGAGTGGCAGGGGGCAGGTATGCCTAATGTGGTAGCACTGCAGCTGGGAAATGCGCCCGCCTTATGGGTGGAATGTTGAACATTGCATGAGTTAAGTTGGCAGATCAAAACTTGGGGTTCCTAGTGGCAGAACAGTTTGAGCAGATAGTGTAGTGCAAATAGGTGGCATCGGTAGTGCGATGGGCACATCTAAATGACTGGTACATGACTCCCATGCGAGTTGGGAAAAGTGTGTAGGCCGACTTTGGGTGGTTGCACAATTTTGTAAAAACTTGTACTTGTAAAAGTATATTTCATGTTTATATATTATTGGGAAGACTTGATAGGGAGTTGCCCCTCTAATATAAAATGTGCGTAATTATGTTATGATGATGATTTTATTCCGCTGCATATAATTGAAGATAAATGAATGAATGTTATTTCTGTTGCATTATGAACACTTGAGAAATTTGACTAAGTGTTGAGTAGGCGTAATCTATGTACTTGAGTAGTGGTGAAACGAAAAAGTTCGGCAGTGTCGCACCCGCTTATGTATGATGTGAAGACACCACCGGGTAGGGGTGTGACAAGTGGTATCAGATCCCATTGATTGAAGGAAGGAATACAACAACAGGTTTTTAGTTGGTATTAAAGCTGAAGCACTTGGTAGTTGGTCGTAGTGCAATGTAGGGAACCACAAGTGCATATTAGGAATGTCGAGTAGGGGTAAAGTAGTGAGATTGGACCAAACTATACGAAGGAAGATGGCATATGTAAGGGTTGTTCAAAAGCTTAAAGACATGACAGTTTATTGGAAGGACAAGAGGCAACAACACTATGAATATCTTGTGCAAGAGTGGGAACTCTTGGGGCACATTGAAGATTGAACAGTGGATGTGCAAAAGGCCTTGAAAAATATTCATGGAAGGTTTTCTGAACTTGAGGAAATTGATGAGAAGATACAACAGGGTGACCGAAGACTCCAAGAACTCATAGATGAACGAGTTCGCTTAAGAAAGGGAAGTGCCAAGTTGCAGGATAAAGTCAAGGGACTTGAGGAAGAGATCAAGAGGGACTTTCTTAATTGTAAACCCATTGTTATAGAAGCTGAGATTGAGTACATTGACAAACTTGGAGATTATTACTGCGCCATGCAGGACGACTTGCGGATAGTTGGGGCACTCAAAGTGGAAGAGGTCAATGTGTGTTGAGTAGGTGTAATTGAGCAGCATCCGAAGGAAGACAAGCTTGAAGCTAGACTAGGTTTGAATTACTCAAATGAACCGAAAGGGTAAGTTGCATACCTTAAGAGGATTTTCAAGTTGAGACACAAGTCGAAAGACAACTCTAAGGTGGAATTGTTGAAGAAGGTTGTTGAGATAAGATGCAAGACAAAGCCTATAGAGGATGGAGATACCTTGAGGTTGAGTTTTGTGTAGGTTACTGTACATAGGAACAATTTTGCTGCATTGGTTGATATGGGTGTTGGCATTATGACACAGGTTTGGCACTATGGCACAGGTTTTGTCCTTGATGGCAACGCACTCAGATGGCAGATCACAGTTCAAGCTCTCATAATGGAAGAAAAACATATATACGCAGGTTCCTCTTAACTAGGTCGCGTATACATGCGGGATTGATGCTCAAAAGTCGCATGTACGTATACACGCACTTTCATGCACATAAAAGCGCGTACATGTGGGAAATATTATTTTTGGGTCCGCGACATTTGGACCTATGGTTTTGGACCTTGGTATTTCATCCGAAATATTGAACCCAGGTATTGGATCCCTAGTTTTGGTTCTCAATGGTTTTGGACCATGGTTTGAGTAAGGCCTAAGACTATAAAAAGGGAAGGAGATCATTTGGCAAGGTATTGACTGAAGCATTGAATATCTTAAGAGAAGCAAGATCTAGAATTATGGTGATTGGTTTGTGGTGTATAGCTTGATCTGAATCAAGGAGGAACCTGAGCGTGACAAGATGGATAAGTTCTATTGATGGGTCAAGATCTTAAGGCTTGAATAGTAGTATCATTATGTGATTTTGATCTATTATAATTGGCGCATGATTAGATCTATAAATCTGATAATCTGGGTATAACTGATGTCTGATTAAGTGAAAGGGTAAATTATCTCTTATAGATCTGTACGCAGGTTCGACACAACAAAGGCACGTATACATGTGGGTTCAGGAAGTGAAGACAACGTACACGCCGGTTGGCCTTAATACATCTACGTATGTACGCAGTTTTCTGCATATTGAAGTAGCTTACGTCTCATGAAATCTGTTTTTGCTACTTCTGTTTATTGCTACAGTATTCTAGGTTCAGGATTAGTGTCTAGTTACAGTTATTCAGTATTGGTTTGTACAAGAAGATTGGTTGATGTAGATATACTTGATGTTTAATTGATGTTATTCATGGATCGAGTCTGAAAATTTATGAAACTTGGTCCCTAGAAGAAAAGAGAAGGTTGTAGCCTTCTGTAGGTCAGCACCTACCTACGAGTACATCAGCTAGTACAAGAGCTAAGGGGGTTGTAACTCCCTTCCAGGAGAATCTGAAGAACGAGAGAAGGTAGTAGCCTTCCGCAGGTAGCAGCCCACGTATTGATATAAGATTGGACCAATACAGAAGCATTGTAAAAAGAAGTTTCTAATTGAAAGAAGATAGAGACAAATTGCAGCAAGTGGTTTTCACCACATTGGTTTCCACCTTATATCTTGTGTTCTTGTGTGTGACTATCTGCTCTATTTTTCTGTTCCTGATTATTGTTCATATGGTTCTGACACACAGTTAATGATCAATATCTGAAGAATAAATTAAATTATAAGTTTGCAAGTTATACGCAAGTTTAACTAACCGAAGTTGCGTATACACGCTGTTTTAACTAACTGAAGTAGCGTATACAAATCTGTGTATGAATTGAAAAATAATTTGACTTGATAATACTGATTCACCCCCCTCTCAGTATTATTTCCAGAAATGGGGGCTACACATAGTTTCCTTAGCAGGAAGGCAACAACATCTTTGGAGAAGAAAGCTAGAGTGGAAAGGGAGTTGAGTTCTTTCAAAGCTATTAACTCAACCATGAATGTTGTGACAAGTGGTTTTAGGAACACACAAGTGGGAGTGGGTTCATGGTTTGGAAAGTTGGATTTGAGGGTCATTGAGAAGGATATTCATGCTATGGTTTTGGGGAAGGATTTCTTGGTAGCTACGCAAGCCATACCGATGGTAGATTGTGACATACTCTTGATTACAGTTGGTGGAAAAACCATGATCATGTTGATGACAAGGAAGAGTCGCTTGGGATATCGCTTCGATGACTTTGTATGAGAAGGAACTGAATGTGAAGCATGATTATGCAGAACAAAGGGAAATTTGATGTGTGACTCAAGTAATGAATGAGAAGAGGATGATCAAATTTGTTGTGAGAGCCAAGAAGGAAAAGAAGAATGGAGGTGGAAAGGCAGTTCCACTCATAATGGAGAAAAAAACATGTGCATCTTCTACTAGGAGACTTCACCATGAGGTTGTTGATGAAAAAGGAAGTCTGAGTACTTCTTATAAGGAAAAATATGGAGGAGAGTATGCAAGTAGAGATCTAGATGGGATTGTGGACTATTGCAAGTATGATATAGGCATATATGACTTTTAGTTGACTAAGGAAAATCTTGGGAAGCTTGGATGTACACAAGTGGAGGTTGTTGATGTGCATGAGTACTTGAGGACACAACATTAATATGATACATGGGTGGATGAGAGTCATGGAGGCAACTTCCTAGCCCTTGTCATGCACTAGACCTTTGGAGATGGGTGTGTGCAGGGCCTTGATGATGAGGAGGATTGCACCACCAAGAAAAAGGGACCTTTGGGGAAGGGCCCCTAACACACATAGAGATGATGCTTGGATGGAGGTGGTTGATTAGTACAGGACCATGGGAAGCACATGGATGATAACATTGATGACAACATATTGCAAATGAGATGGTGACTACTTCAAGGACTTGGATATGGCTCACTTAAAGCATTGGATAGAGATGGGATGGATTTTTGATCGAGTTGATGAATGTGACAGGATGCTAGAGAAACAACCAACAGTGGCATGAGGAGGAGAATTCTCGTCACACCTGACTAGTTTGACCCATGGGGGCATCCTGTGCACCGAGCTATGTAAGACATATGTCGAGGTTTTACTGAGATGTGTTATGTTGGGCTGGAGTATCATGGCACAAATTCATTTTATGATGATAAATGGTGGGTTGACACGATATATGTTGCAATTACAGCATGTAGCCAAGTTGGAAGGGTCAAGCCTTCCACTGATGGAGCAACACGATGGATTGAGGAGACTTACCCGTTTATGGAGTCATGATAACCATGTGATTGATAACCATGGATTGAGGAGACTTACCCGTTTATGGAGTCATGAGCCTTGGTGGAGGTTTCTGCGATGGAGAGCAGAATTGGACAACATGAACATTAGATGTTGGAGTTGGTGACACTTTGCAACATTTTGGTCTTGGTGATGGAGTTTTCGAGTACAAAAACCCTATTTAGAGTGAGGGAGGATGTTAGGACTTCGATTTGGGATTTCGCAAGAGAGTAAAAAAAATGAACCCATAGTACACGTACACCCATGATGTGGTGCAGGCACCCGTGTTTGGTTAAAGATGATTCAATTGGAGTGTTCTATTAAATGCGACTTGGAGACAAGTTATTTGGTTATGTGTGACCCATTATCAGTTAAAGGTGACTCAGGTGTAGATATCAGTTAAAGGTGATGGGCAAGTACACATGTGTAGTGGGAGCGCCATGATGGGCAGGCGCCTGCCTGACAAGATGAGCAACTGAGTGTAGAGAGAAAGGCATTCAGGTGGACTGATGGGTTAGGCGCCTGGGTGAATAAGTCACCAGGCAGGTGAGTCAGTCGAGCCGAAATAGTTGGGCAAGGGGTCTGTGTGGATGTCGACTTGGGTGAAGAGCTGTGGAAAATTTGTGTCGTTTAGGTTGGATGAACGTTGAGCGGGCCGACCCGTGGACATACACGACGGTTCATGAGTGGGCTCGTTGTGTGCGACGGACAGGTCGACCAAACAACATGTGAGTAGGCCGACCCATGGGTAGCACCAACTGACATGTTCGTTGGAGAAATGCATTCAGTGGAAGAGCATATAAGTATAACGTGAGGTGATGGAGTGGAGGCATCATCACAGAGTTTGGTTATCAACACAAAACGAAGAAAAGTGTGAGTTAACACAGTCGCAAGGCAAGAGGCGAGTCAGGGAGGCAAGGGAGATTGTAGCGCGGAAGGAAGTGCAGAAGTCTAGGTAGTTCAGGCAGATGATAGTTCGGGCAAAGTTGAGTTTGTTGGGCGCAACAAGATGCGGCTAGGATGAGTATGACAACATTGCAGTTAGGCAATGTGCACTCCCTATGGGCAGAACGTTGAACGTTGCATGAGTTAAGTTGGAAGACCGAAACTTGCGGTTCCCAGTGGCAGAACAGTTTAGATGGATAGTGCAGTGCGAACAGGGTAGCAGTGACAGTGCATGGGCACAAGTTGAACGATCGGTGTACAACTACGGTGCAACTTGCGAGAAGTGTGCAGGGTGACTTTGGGTGGCTGCATGATTTTGTAAAAACTTGTATTTGTAAAAGTATTTGTAGATTTATATATTATTGGGCAGACTTGACAGGGAGTTGCCCCTCCCACATAAAATGTGCGTTATTGTGTTATGATGATGATTTTATTCCACTACATATAATTGAAGAAGATAAATGAATGAATGTTGTGTGTGTTGCATTATGAACACTTGAAGAAATTTGACTAAGTGTTAAGTAGACATAGTTTGTGTACTTGAGTAGTAGTGAAACAAAAAATTTAGGCAATGCCTCACCAACCTATGTGTGGTTTAAAGACACCACCAGATAGAAGCGTGACAGGTGGAATGTCCACCAAACACAATGAACAAACTAAATTCGAAATCACTACTGTTTTTCAAAAATACATATTACAAAAATAAAAAATTAACATAAATTTAAATTTCACCTAATTTAAGATATACAATAATTAAAATATTTTTTAAATTTATTGTATAATATTTATTTTTAATTCATTACTTTAAAATAATTAATAGTTGATATTTTTTTAATGAAATGTTTATAATTTTTTAAGTAAATTTTTTTAAATTTTATCTATATAAATATTTTAATTTAATTCACTAACTATAAATAATTAATATATTATTTACCTCAATTATTTAATCTCTACTTCACTATTAAATTTTGTAAATTTTAAAGAGATTTTATTTATAATATCTATATAATAATAAATATTTTATAAAAATGGAAATATTTATCCAAGTCAATTCCTCTTGGAAAAAAAAATCTTTATGATTAACTTTAAGTCACATATAATATAATAAATCCATTCTTTGTTAAAAAAAAAGGAAATTAGATCTCTCATAATCATCACACATCTCACCTTATTATATAAAAATGGAAATACTTATCAAGGTCAATTCCGCTAGCAAAAATCTTTATGATTAACTTTAAGTCACATATAATATGATAAATCCATTCTTTATTAAAAAACGAAATTAGATATCTCTCATAAGCATCGCACATTTCACCTTTTCTTTATGATTAACTTTAAGTCGCATATGATATAATAAATCCATTCTTTGTTAAAAAAAAAAAAAATTAGATATCTCATAATCATCGCACATCTCACCTTAGTATATATAAATGGAAATACTTATCAATGTCAATTCCGCTAGCAAAAATCTTTATGATTAACTTTAAGTGGCATATAAAAATATAATAAATCATTCTTTGTTATAAAAAAAAAGGAATTAGATATCTCTCATAATCATCGCACATCTCACCTTTTGTGTAATCTTGCTCAAGATTATCCATATCCTAGAATATATTTTTTTTAATTGAGTTTTTATTTATTTATTTATTTTTAAAGATAAGTTTTAATTTTTTTTTAATGTAGATTTATGTTAAGTTATGTAAAGTTTGAGATAATTGTATGTTTAATTTGTAGTGGTTTGGGTAGCTGTCACCTAGAGGTATTTAAGTTGACAAAATCACTTTAGATAGCACGATAACAGTCAAATATAGGGGCATCTAAGTAGTCAAAATCATTCCAAAGCACACCCTGACCCTAGGGTATCTAAGACCTCAAAATCACCTTGGATTGCACCTGCACACACGGGCATCTAAGGCATCAAAATCACCCAGGATCACAACCCTAGATTGTATCAAGCCCAGGGCATCTAAGCCATCAAAACCACCGGTGATTGCAACCTCAAATCACACCCAGATCTAGGGACATCTAAGCAATCAAAATCACCCTTGATCGCACCTAGCCTAGGCCACAACAAGGCTTAGCATGACTGCAATCAAAATCACCCTTGATCACACCTAGCCTAGGCCACACCAAAACTTAGCATGATTTTTTTCCAGTGTTCCACGGGGACGCGTCCCCCAGGGTGGGGTGCGCGCACCCCTCACACCCCACGCACCCGGGACGGGGAGACTCTCGGGGGTGCGTTTCCCCACGTCCCCCTTTTGGGGAGACTCGGGGAGACGCAAGGGGGTGCGTTTCCCCAGTGTGGGAGACTCGACTCCCCGAAAGGGGTACTTCTGGGCATCCCCCCCAAAAATGGGGTTCTTCTGGGCGTCCCCCCGAAAATGGGGTTCTTCTGGGCGTCCCCCCTTCATTTTTGTCTAATTGCCCTTTATAAACAAAAAAAAAATAAAAAAAATGAAAATGAAAATTAATTGTGACACTAGATATTGATGACCGACTCTTCACTCTCAACTATTTTTGAGTTTGAAACTTTGAGTTATATAAATTGAAAATTTTAATTTACTGTTCAATTTAGAATCTAGAAGACTAGAATGATGAATGACGAATTCAGAATTTTCAATTTTCAATTTAATTTTTAAATCAATGATTCAATGTAAGTTATAGAATGATGGTTGATGAATGATGAATGATATGGATCAATGTACATTGTATTTGAATATTTCATATTGAATTTTATTATTGAATCTTATGGTATTGGATCTTGATGAATTAGCATTTAGAACATTATAATGAGTATGTCATATGAATGATGTATGTATCAATTCATGAATGATGAGGACGGACCAAAATTCAATTACAATATGTTATTATTTGATTCAATTATGAATTTAAATTTTATGTATGGATCAAATTTGAAATTTCAATTTATTGGTATTACTATTACTAATTAGTCTATTTAATATGCTTTCATTATTGAACAATGAATATGAACATGAAAATTTCA
>APFE031108630.1:140368-182856 GCA_000404065.3 Pinus taeda
TTGTGATATAAAATAACAAAATCTACTTTATAACCTTGGAATAGGTTCACTCTTCAATTGCTTATTCAATACCAAAGTTTTTTTTCCTATTAATTCTTATTTAATTTCTTAATTTCTTTGGTTACTTTTTTTACTAATGTTTTTATTTCTATGAATATTATTATATTGATTTAAAGTCTTGTGAAATCTTAAGTTAGTATACTGGTAGGATATCATTTTTACTTCTATTATACAACTAAGAGGAAGAATAATTATAAAAGAAATAATCTTGGAAAATAAAGATAACATTAAAAATACAATAACTTCTAACTTTAAGGATAAGTTGTGGGATAATAAAGAGCTAGAAGGGAAAATGAAGCTAAGGTATTATAAGGAGGTGATCAATCCCATACTTTCTAACTCTAATTATCTTTCTTTCTTTAACAATGCTAAGAAGAAAATGAACATTGCGAAAATAAAAACTAATTCTCATGAGCTTCTAAGTGAAACCAGGCGTTGGTCTATTCCTAAAACACCTTGGGATGAAATATTCTCTCACCTTTGTGATACTAAGAAGGTTGAATACGAAAATCACTTTATCTTGGATTGTCTGACTTTTACTCACATCGTTCTCATTTACAAAACATTTTCCCCAGTATCAACCTTCATGATTTGTTAAGTTGACAAAACTGTAGTGATTTAGGAACAATTCTTTCCCTTCTTTTTGAAAATAGAAATAACATATTAAAGAGTCACAATTAATCTCTTCTTTCTTAAGGTCTCATATTAGAATACAGTGGGCGAATAACTCAGTTGGTCCAAAGTAGGTTCTATCTATCTCTATCTATATAGTAATGAAGCAGGGGAAGATCAAATACATTATATCGATCGAGTTGAGATCTTTACCTATTTTTCCAAAGTTCCCAGACACAAATAGATATGTGCGCTTCAGAGATAGAGATAAAGATTAGGTGAAGAGAATTATGGCTTTCAATGGACCTTCCATCCAAGTACCATTCATTGATCATACTAGGCTGACCAGAGAACATTCACTTTACCACATTAATCTTAGTGGACGTTGATCATCATCATCATCATCTCAATAATTGTTATATTTTATAACTTCATATTTACTTTAAATTATTAATGATATAAAAATTCAATATTTTCAATAAACTTTTTTTTGTTATATATCTATTTATATATATCTTAGATGTTATGCATATCACATTAAAAAATAAATTATAAATATTATAAAACATGTAACTATATGTATTATGAGGATTTTAATAAAATTAAAATTAAAAATATTTCTATATATAAGGATATGAAATTTATATAAATATTAAGAATCAACATAGCTTCATCTTAACTTTGAATCGATGAATTTCCAAAAAGAATCAAATCTATTGAAATGCAAATATTTTCGCAAATTTTACATTTAAAAATGAAATTTGTATTTTGAAAGATTTGATTCCTCTCAATACTTGATAGATATGCAATTAGAATAGATCTATAAAAATTCAAAAAAATTATCTTCATTTCAAAAATTTGTGTTTAAAACATAAACCCAAAACTCTCAATTGAAACTTATTCTTTGATTTAAAATTAAAAAATCAATTTTCTTATTATTATATAAAGAATATACAAAATCATCAATCAAAAATTTATAATTCAATTATTCAATTTCTCAAACTGTAACCCCTCTCTCGTATATTATTTAAACATTTATTACCGATTGTCATTTTTTTTTAATTTGAAATATATTTTATTTGTAAACTATTGTGCATGCTTTAGATACTTAAAATTAACACATCAAATAATTCAATGGTACCTTTTCTAAATAACTATTTCCATTAGTTACCCACAAGAATCATATTTTTTGAAATATATTTTTCTCTCAATAAAAACTTAATTTTAATTTATAATAAAATAAATTTAAATAATTAATTAATATTATATATATATATATATATATATATAAAATAACACTCTATTATATATATTTCTTACCATTTCTTACCAGAGAATTCCTATTCGTGAGAACCCCAAAGAGAAACCCATAAAAAAAAAAACTTTTTAAACCACAACATACTATTGTCGTAAATATATATACATTTATGTAAATTAAGTACTGAGATCCGGAAAACGAATCCCTTGTCCCACTCTAATCGTTGAGTTTGAGGCCTAAGTCGTGAAGCCCCATATCGTAAGTGTGTGGTTATGGGCACTCATATCCAAACCATTAATTATGTCTTGTTCTTAAATTTGTGTTTTATGTGATTTTTGATATGTTGTTCAGGCCATATGTTGTTAGATTTTTATAGGCAAAGATTTAGCCACTCATTATATCTTTATCAAATTGTTGTTCATAAAGGTATAATTAAATCACGTGTTAAAATGAAAGGTGGTCCTTGTGAATAATTGGTGGTATGATTGTTGGTGTGTGAATTATTGGTGGTATGTATGATATTTGAAGTGGTACTTTCAAATGGTCGCATATCAATGTATGTCTATCTCATTGAATGGGATAAAATGCAATGTGGGAGTTGTTTGAATTATTTGATGGAATTAGTTGTGATGGGTAGTCAATTTGTGTGAATTTTGATAAATTATGATATCTATGTTCACATATGAATGTATAAGTATTCCTGATTGAATAGAAAGCAATGTGGGAATCCTTTGAATTATTGGTAGAGTCAATTGTGATGACTAGTCTATTTGTGTGAACTTTGATAAGTTATGATATTTTTATAAATGATGTTGTATGATATTTTTATAAATGATCTTGGATGGGATAATTTTTTTTATATAAATTATATAGGAAAAGTGTTACAAACTATAGTTATTAGTTAAAATTGTGTAAATAAGTATTGGAATATGTAATAGTTTTATTTGTTAAAAAAATTGTTAGATTCAAATTTTATATTTTATTTAAATACTTATTATGTTTTAAATTTTTAATATTTAAAATTATATTTTATATAATAAGGTTAAATAAAAATTTTATTAGATTTTATATTATTTTAATGCTTTAATATGTTTTACTTTTAATATTTAAAACTATATTTAATATTAATAAGGTCGAATATAATAAATTTTTTGACATTTTTTAGTTAGAAATGTCGTTTAATGTTATTTTAGTATTTTTTAAAAGGTTTAAAAAATATATATTTTTAAATATAGAATGAAAAATATTTAAAAGTTTAAATATTAAAAATATGGTTTTAAAGAGATTATCTAAATTTAGTGTTTTTTTTTTTTAAGAAATGTCTCATAAGAGTTTTTTAAGTAAATCTAGATGAAATTCTTCAAGGAGTCTACTCTTCTAAAAAGACTCCACCAACATACAAAAAAAGATATGTAAAAATGTGAATTAAAGTCCATTATCACAAGATTGAACCTAAGAGGATGATTGATTGCTTCATTACTAGATCTAAGGTCATGTGGATACGATCATATATGTGATACAATGCAATATACTCCCAAATAAATAGCCATCATTTGTAGTGAATTCAGATCCAACAGCCTATAGGGTACTTTCTATAATAGTTAGTTTAAAAGCCATATACAAAGGCTATATGAATAAGTAATGGAGTAAATAAAAAAAGTCACTTAATAAAGCCTTTTAACTTGAAGAAACATTAATAGATCATACTTGTGGAGTACTCACATACACTTCCAAATTTCTCCATAGAAAAAATATAATAAGCCAAGTATCTATAATATGAATGGAATCCTAGATTATACAAAGTTTTAATAAGAGGAAAGCCAAATTTAAGTAATTTTCTAATACTTTCATTTCTCACTAATTATATTGTGTGTTTGGAAATCAAATTATTTTTAAATTGGATATACTTTTGTTGATGGTGTTGGATGCTGCTGACAGTGAGAGGGTCTCCCCGATATGAAGTCCCAATTAGACCTCACATTGTTTGGAGTAGGAGCCCCAACTAAAAGATTAAGTCGGTTGCCATGATCTTGAAGATTTTACTTGGCTTCATAAACAACACAAGAGAAATGCATGTACTTCCGAGATAAACAAGTTAGTTAGCCTTGTGATGTATTTAATTCTAAAGTGTATTATGATTCTTTCACCGAAAGGAAGAGAAAGTGAGTCTTTAAGAGAAAGGTAATAGTACTATCCTAATAAAGACACACACAAATATCTAAAATAATCGTTAATAATCTTATGAAATAGTTCACAAATAAATAAAGATCATGGAAGAAAGAGACACATGATTCAAAGATGCATATTAAAGCCAACAAAATAGTTCATTTTCATTGGTATGTGTTCACATAAACATTCACCAAAAACAATGAAAGAATAGCCTTACAATCATTCACGACATATGCATGAAATGTGTGCAAGCTCCAAGAGCTTCAAAATGTTAAGTGAAAGTCTCAAGATACACCATTACAATGATACAACACTAGTTCCAATAGTGGAACGTTAAGAAACTACTTGCTTCTCTAAAGCCTAATCTTCTCTCCTATACCTAGCTTGAGAAGCCAAGGTGAAAAAGTCCTTTGCTTGAGCTACGATGGTGTATATATAACAAATGAGGTGACTCCTCAACTTCCCTCATGACTTTTGAGATCCTAATTGACTTTTCAAATTCCTATGAGACCCTTGAGCTTCTATATGACTCTTCACATTCTATATGTGACCCTTAGGCTTCCACAAGTGATGTGGAAGAAAAACAATGATGCATGAGACACTTATGGTGATACGTGGACAAGTCATGACTTGGCATTGATGACATGGAACTTCATTGTGATGTGTCCAAGCCAAGATTTTCTCGTAGTTGTCATCTTTGTATCTTCATGGTGGGTCTTACATGTATTCCATCTCCATCATCCAATAGGCTGGGATGATGTGGCGTCTTCCATGTGCTCTTGATCTCCAATCTTTTTTCATGATCTAGTGTCCCTTCATCTCTTGGATTGGTGATCTCTTTGTACCTCTAGCTTCACAAGCGTCTTCTTATATGATCTCCTTGGCACCCTCCTTGAGCATCATCTTGTCATGTTAAGCCAATAACACTTGCATATGGAATTCACTAATGAAAATATGACATCAGTCCCCAAAATCTCCTAGTATATATGGTTCCTCATGCAATATGTTGATTGAGCTGGGACAGTGGGCAAGGTTAAGGAGGATGTTTAGGGATTACACAACATGCATAGTTCCAAGAAGTAGTGATGAGGGTCTAGTCACTAGGAATGCCTAGTGCATAGTGGCTAAGGGTCAAGAAGACAAGATTCACAGTTGAGGGAGTCAGTGATGTAGTGAGGCAGGCTTGCTCACTGTGATTGTGCAATGTGAAATTCTGAAAGGATTGAGTTATTTGATTACACAATTTAGCAATTCATGGAATGAGACAAGGCCTGACTACTAAATGAGAATGTGCAGTGCATAGTTGAGGCCTAACTAGGCAAAGATTGTGTAGTTAGCAAGAGAAAGAGGTAGATATTGAGCACTAGGATTTCACAATGCGTAGTTCTTGGAGGAAGTGACTGCGTAGTGTGCATTTTTAGGAGGTAAGGATGCCTGACTGGGGCTTGAGACTATGAAATGTGTAGTTCAAGAAGGAAAGATAAGAAGTGGTTGGTTGGGCAAGTTGCGAAGATAGAAAAGCTTTAGAAATTTACTAATTGTGGGATCAATGAGTCGAGAGATGCAACCAAAACATGTAACATGACTAAAACATGATCACACCCTTAAAAAAGATCAACCACATGACAATAAAATACTTAACACCCAAAATCAGCATGCATCCATTGAAATGACAATAAAACAACACTTACCTCCATGTGCGACATTTAGGGTACACTTTGTGACACAAGTGTTGACTGCAACAAGAACGTGCACAATATTTTGGTAATAGGTAAAATACATATCTCTATGACAGATATAACCCATTAGTACAAGATAAAACACTAAAGCTACCTCTTAAAGATGCGTTATAAATCCCTTTCACAAAGAGTGGCACTTCCCTCAACAAAAGACAACACTTGGATTTTCTTCACAAAGGCACTTGGAAACTTAGAAAAAAAGTATGGAGTGACTTTAATAACTCAAAAAAACAATTCAAATTGTTAGAGGGAGACTCCAAAGTTTTAATATAGGTCAAAATTTGGAGGTTTTTGTAGCAACAACAAAACTTAGCGACACATTGGTAGAACTCCAACTTCTCTATTATGGTCTAACTTCATGCACAAGGTGTAGTCTTTTAGGAAGTATTGATCAATTATGTGGATGACCTTGGCTACCCTATATAACCCGGTTATGGATATAGTTTCTTCTTTTCCCTTTCTTTGTTGAACACATTTACAAAGCCTTCCATATCACAATTGTTTGAACAGGGAGAAGGGTAATTTCTAGTTGCGAGTTTGAAATGATCGAAGCTTTAGTTTCATCTCTAGTGTTGCTCCGCTGCTAATAGGCTTATTTAGTACCCTGATCGAGTCATTACAAGAATATGTGCATTGATTTGCTACCAACGAGCCCGTTTAGTACCCTAACGAAGTTAGTTACCTCACCTCCCTATGCAGGAATCTTTTCTCTTCTTACACCCTATATTTCATTTCAATATGCTCATTGGCATTTTATCAACATTGATATTGCCAAGGTGGCAGAGGGATCCTGAATTATTGAGTGCAAGAGAGGTTGTTCCTTCAAAGACCATTATCTATCTCTAAACTTAATATGTTTGTCATTAGTTTTCCCCTTTCCCTTCTCTACTTGATTGGATCAACATGCAAGACATCATTTAATTATAACACTGAGTCAAGGAATAAAGATCCTAAAATAGGTAACGGTATCATGGTTCAACTCAAAACTTTCCATTTGAAAGGATCATATTTTCTATCTAGACATCATTGACCTTAAATATGTCAGACCAAGACAAAGAAGAAGGAATGAAAGTTGACAAAGTTTTATCATATGTCAGAAATCCCTTTAAAACTTTTGGTACAACAGCAAGAAAACATTTTCACACAAGGGTTCATTTACAGAACTAACAAAACAAAGGATGATAAAAAGGAATGATCATGACATGAATGATACAAACAAACAAAAGGGTCAAGGGAAGAAATATGTACATAGGTAGGGACATGGACCTAGGTTTATATTGGAAATAACGTTTGGGATCTTTTCCATTGACATGAAGAGAGTCCATCTTCCCATCTATGGATTAAAGATGACAAGTATGGTGACCAAGATTATCATGCACAATAAAGGGTCTGATCCACAGGGATTGGAATTTGTTGTGTTTTTATTTCTCTTCATGGGCTTTATCCCATTTCAATACTAGGTCTCCCACACCGATCTCCTTGTTCCCCTTAGATATCTTATCAAACCAACACTTGATACCGTTATGCTAGACAACAAAATTTTCTTTCAATTTCTACCTTTCTTCGTATAACTTAAAAAGGGTGTTTAACCTGCTCTGAACAACAAGACATGGTTTACCTCGGGATTCTTGAGAGAGATGGAGGGCAAGGAAGTATCTATTTGGAGGAAGGATAACTTCTTTCCCACAAATGATAAAGTAAGGGGAAGCCTTCAGAGAGTGTTTGGTGTGACACAGTCAACCCACAAAGCATTCACCAATGCATTATGCCATCTCCCTTTCTCAGAGTAAAAGGTTTTATTAATGGTGTGAATTAAATTCTTATTAGTAGACGCAACTAAATTGTTTCCTTGAGAGTACTAATTAGATGAGTGGTTTAAAACAATACCATTATTTAATGTAAAATCTTAAAGTTTCAGTGATGAAAGGTAAGTTGCATTATAAAAAACAAGTGACGTAGGAACGCAAAACCTAGTTATGATATTTTGCTTAAGGAAGTTGATGACTTCCTACTCATTCACTTGTTTAAACGAAATTGCTTTAGTCCACTCAGTAAAATATTTTGTAGTGATTAAGATATACTAGTGCTTATTTGATGAATGTGGAAAAATTTCACCAATAACAACCAACCCCCATTATTGAAAAGGTTCTTCAACGACAATGCATTTCATTGGGGCAGCTAACTTCTTATCACAACCATCACATCTTTCAAATACAAAACACTTACGGGCGTAGGCATGAGCATCCTTAACTAATGTGTGCCAATAGTAACCAGTCTGCATGATTTTATGTGTAGTATTATCGCCTGCATAGTTCCCACCTACTAGCCTATCATTAAGGTCTTTTAACACCCTTTTTGAATCCTATGCTTCTAGGAATTTGAGCAAGACACCATTGTGGTGCTTCCAAAAAATCACACCATGCACAAGTTGATATGATAAGGCTTTAAGTCAAATAACCCTCTTCTATCTAGATGATAAGTGCAAGAGAAAAATGTTGTGCTCTAGATATTTTTGCACATCAATGTACCAAGAAGTGGTTGTGTCTGTAGGGTTAACTTGTTCAATATTGTAAATTTCTATCTCTTATTCCCATCCTGAAGAATCCTCCTATGGTGAATTAACTGCTTCTATTGCAAGCCGACAAAGACCATGGCCTTTTATGGTGTGAACAAGTTTAAATTCTAGATCATACTCTTGAAGGCTTGTCATCTAGTTTGTCCTCCTCTCACCCAACTCTTGTTTTACAAAATGTGATTTCGATGTTGGCCAAGGCACATAGATGATAACATGATTTTTCAAGAGGTAAGGCATAAAGTGCTTCACCGCCTTATATACAGCATAAGATTTCTTATCAATGGTGGGGTAATTCAATTCAGATCCCTGTAAGCCAACACTCATAAATGATATAGGATGCTCATTTTCCTAATCGTCCTTCTGAGTGAGAATGACTGTAAGAGATGTGTCAGAAAGAAAAGTATATAACAAGAAATATTTGCCAAATAAGGACTATACAATATTGGGGCAGCGAAAATATGTTGTTTAATTTGGGTGAAAGCATCTTTCTCCCTTTGGTCCCACTTGTAAACTGCAACCTTCTTGATCATCTCTTGTAATGGCTTAAGAATCTGTGCATAATCTTAGATGAAATTTCGAAGCAATTTAATTTTCCCCAAGAAGGATTGCATGGCTTTCTTATTCATGGGGAAGGGAATTTGAGCAATATCCTTGACCCAGTACAGGTCCACTTTAATCCTGCTCTTAGCTACAATGTGCCTCGAAAGGTTTCCCTCGAACACTGCGAAGATTCTCTTCTTAGGATTTAAAGATATGCCATATCTTCTACATAGCTCAAAAATCTGCCTCAGATGATGAAAGTGATCAAATTTTCTTTGAAAATACCATAACATCATCCAAGTACACCACTACACTTTGTCCAATCAAACTGTGAAACACGATGTCCATATCTTGCTGAAAGGTAGCACAAGCATTGATGAGTCCAAAATGCATCTGTTTAAATGTGAATGTACCCCACTTAGTCCTAAATGTGGTCCTAAATCTATCGGGTTTTGCTACAAGGAATTAGTTGTAACCAGAGAAATCATCTAATAGCGTGAACATTTATGACCCAAATACCCTCTGAATTATCTGCTCCATAGATGGCACATGATAATTATCTTTATCTGAAGCCGAGTTCAAGTTATGGAAATCAACACATAAGCATATTTCTCTAGAATTTTTTCTCATAGGAGCTAGATTAGAGATCCATGTAGAATGATGAACTTTGAATATGATCCAAGCATCCAAAAATTTTCTTAATTCTTTCTGAATAATGGTTTCAAGCATAGGATGAACTTTTCTTAGCTTTTGCTGAAATTGATTTACCCCTTCCTTGATGGGTATCACATTTTGGGTGATTTGTGTATCATAAGTTTTCAAGTCATCATACATCCATGCAAAACACATCTCGATACTTCTTAAAGAGATGGATAAAGGCTTGTCACTCTTGAGGTGTAAAACACATACCGAGATTCACATATTTCAGATCTTCTTTCGTACCCAAATTTACTTGTTCATGCAGTGGTGTAGAACTATGAGTCTTAGCATTTGTTAGCCCCTTGAAACAATTTTGCAAGTCATAAATGTTTTCCAATGATACCACACCTTTGGTTGTAGGGTTCCCTTTACCTGCCTAAGCTGATTCCTGAAAGCCTTTTCATGCTCATCTTCATTGATTGTTGCATCCTTAAACACGTCAGCATTTGCCATGAAATCCAGTATCTATTGGTCGTCATTGAAAACATAGAAATTAGTAACATTATTAGGAACAAATAGCTTATAAATAATCTCAACTGAAAAGCCATCTCTTAATGGTGATAACCTTGCAACAACATTTGTTGATGTGTCTGTAATTGCATTATGAATTCTCGAAGAAAAATTAATATTAAAATCTTTCAAATATGAAATGAAATGTCATACCTCTTATTGGTAGTTTTTAAGATTAGGTAACATATAATGAATAATATTTGGTACCTGTTATATAACAATCTCTGAGTCACCAATTACCTTAAGCGCTACCACCTTGAGGTCTATGGCTTTATTTAAACCCAAAATGTGTGCTTCATATTTGGCAACGTTGTTTGTGCACTCAAATTTCAATCGGCATGAGATCATATATTTGTTATTTCACAAGTATATTAAGATACAACTAGCTATAGAACCCTCACATTTTTTTGAACCGTCAAAATACAAATTCCAAATGTTATCAGCAATAAGGTTAGTTCCTATTCTAGTACTATTTACATTTATATTACAAAAATCATAATCACCAGTTGGATTGTAAGGAAGGAGCTCCAACTATGTATTTGGTGGTACAAGGAATGGTTGCAAAAGATAACACCCATGATAACTTCTAAAAATAATTATCGAAAATAATTTGCGCATAACCGATAGGCTCATTATGAGCTTCAAGCATTGTAATGGTATGTTTCATGAAAGGTTCAATCTCTACGCAAATTTTATTATTCTTTCCTTTATAAGGAATCCATAAATTTGACCAATGTGTAGCGAAGTATCCTTGCAACTTATTAGATCAATCCCTTCTCTAAATAAAGCTATAAGCTTCCAAAATGTCCACAAGAACAATATCAATACATTGGTGAACTTTGTGGTTCGATGATAAATGTATTATAAGATTATAAGATTATTAACCTCACCAATTACCTGTATTGAAGATCTACCCAATGGTATGATTTTGGCATTAGTATTTTCATATTTGGAATTAAATTTATTTGCAACAGATAAAGCCATGACATTCACAGATGCACCAAAATCAAGTAGGAAATTATGGACATTATAATTGAAAATTGTAAAAGTTAAAAGAAAAGGGGGGCAAGTAGATCAATCGTTTAAGTTATATGCATTAACGACTAATTTGAAAATGGTAGGGAACTTACTAGATGAAGCTTTAGAATCAGAAATCATTCTACCTGACGAAGGCTAAGATGTAAATGCTTGGATGATCAACTCATGTTTCCCTTTCAACTTTGCTAGCTCATATATAGAAATATTTGCATGAGCTTTATCCACGTCTTCCAAAACATTGTAAGAAATATCTTCATCTTGGGTAGGGTGTGATGAAGTAGTAGGTGGTGTGACTTTTTTTGACACCTCAGGGGTGACCAAATTATTCTTGTTATTTCTTGAAGATTTGTTCTGAGGCTGTTTGTTCCCATATTTGTTTCGAGTGCTCTAAGAAGGATCAGTAGGAGGCAAGATATTTCTTAACAATTTCCTTCTCACATCCTTCTTAAGAACTAGTAATTTTCTCCTCAAGTTATATTTCTTAGCAGGTTAATGGGGAGGACCATCACTTGTTTTGGTTGTAACACCCTCCTCCCACACTTACCCAAGCTTACCGGTCCGCCAAGGTAAATATGTGATGAAGAGTTACTATGATATGACTCAACCTCCTAGATCACCTTAAGGAAGTGGAATCGATAAAACCAAAACTTTACTGACCCCTTAGGTGCTAGAGGAGCCCCAAGGGCTAACCCACTCTTCCAAGTGCCCAAACCCTAAGTTAACTTGTTTTTTCTCTGATCTGGACTCCTAGACGCTAACACAAAACTACCTGAATTCGATTGCAACTCTCCAATTACATGTGTAAGCCTACAAGGGAGTGACTGTAGTATATTTACCAGTTCTATGCTTGTGCCTATGAGATTTGAGGCACATTTTTAGGGATAGTCTCTAGACCATTGCCCAGAACTTAATGGAACCTTCCAGAACAATGAATGACATAAGGACAAAGCCTTCCATACAAAAGTTAGACACGAAATTGACCTATACAGGCCTAACCATGACATACATTCCATCAAACAAATCATGAACATGTATTCTAGAAGTCATAATTACATATCTGAACATAGGGATCTTATAGTTATTTGAGAATCGTCAAGAAGTTTTGATGCCCTCTCACAATAGTTGCATAACATCTATTAGGTCATACATTCATTTACTAATCAGAATATGATGAGATCCATAACTAAATTCTATCATAAAACCATGCATATAACTAGCATATAACCAAAATAATAACAATGATAGAACAACCATCAAAGCCACATAATAGCAAGTAAATTTACTCATGAAATAGAAGGGAAAAGAGCTCTTATTAACATATGAAAAATCCAACCAAGTCAGGGACTTCCATGTACCACCTAAACATAGATTGGGCTGACCCAAATCTTTCCTTCAACCAACCACTCCCATGCAATATTACAAGAATGAATGTGGGGCTCACAACAATACCAACCCAAGCTTCTCATGCTTTACCATGTATCTTTCCATTACCAGTCAAGGGATTCCTAGACCTGAAACCCTCATCTATACAACCAAGATTTACCTTGTATCCCATCATTACCGGTTAAGGGATTCTTGGCCCAAACAAGAAACATACACTACCTTACCACAATACCACCAAAATTGGTCAAGAGATTACTAGGTTCAAACAAGCATGAATGGCTCTAAATTTCTTCAACAATACCTTGAGGAATTCTCCCTATCCACCCTTAGGCTTTACCATGTATCCCACCATTACCAATCAATGGATTCTTAGGCCTTTGGGAATTTTCCTAAGACCACCTCACCCAGTTCCAAAACCATCTAACAATCTAGCTCAACCAAATAAAAGAACCCCATCACACCATGACTATCCAGAAATAGCAAGGCAAGGTTGAAAACACTATCACAAATGGAAAAACCCATTTCAATGACCACAATAGAACTAAATACACACATGCATGGACCATGCATGCCAAAACTAGCAAGGAAATCGTACATGCAACTCAATACCTGAAAGTAATTTCATTGTAGCCACTTGATCCAACTCTTCCATGCTTGATATTTGCTTCCCTTTGCCTCCTTTTCCTTCCTTTGCCTTCCTTTCTCCAATGCTAGAGTGCTCCAAGAATTCTCTTAGTGTGCAAGAGTATTAGAGAATAGAGAGATCGAGGTACCTGAGATACTTAAAGCATGTCATGATGAACCTTGTGAAGGAATTTTTTCCAATAGACAAACTTTATACAAAGTACTTCTTTTGGGGTATTATTGGCCTTCTCTTTTTTAAAATGCCAAAGAATATTTCAAAAGATGTGATAGTTGTCAAGGGATGGGGAAATCTATTCAATCCGATGAGATTCCTCTACAACCACAAGTACTAATAGAGCCTTTTAAGAAATGAGCTCTATATTTTTTTGGACCCATTAATCCTCAATCCAAGAAAATGAAGTGCATACTTGTCTACATTGATTATTCTACTAAATGGATAGAGGCTAAGACACTAAACTTTGTTACTAAAAATGTTGTTGTTGCATTTATTTTTGAGGATATTTTCACTCGTTTTGGTGTAGCAATAGAAATTGTGACATATCAGGGTGCACAATTTACATCCAATCCCGTGCAGAAGATCATGGAGAAATACAATATCAAGCATCAAAAATCCACTCCATATCATCCAAAAGCTAATGGAAAGGTGGAAACCACAAATGAAGTTCTTGAAGTCATTCTGACCAAGACTATGCATCTACATATAAGATATTGGGTAGATGGACTTCAAGAAGCACTCTAGGCATACCAAACCACATAGAGGACTATGGCTAGTCATACTCCTTATGAGCTTGTTCATGGAAAGCAAGTTCTACTTCCTATTGAAATCCAAGTGGAGACACACAAGATCATAAAAAAACTAGGGATAAATATCTCTAAGGCTCAAAAGCAAAGATTGGCATAGCTAAATGAATTGGATGAGATTAGACAATATGTCATTCGAAGGACAAGCATAATTCAACAACAAATGACAAGATGGAATGACAAATTTATCAAGGTCAAAAAGTTCAAACCAAGTGATTGGGCCCTTCTCTTTGATTACAAATTTAAACATTTTCAAGGGAGATTCCAAACACTTTGGTTAGGCCCTTATGAGATAGAAACTTCTTTTGGCAATGGAGAAGTAAGGATTAGTACCATTAATGAAGAAGGAATCACTTTTCTCGTTAATGGGCATATATTAAAACTTTATCACAAGCCCCTAACAAGAGAAGAATTTGTTCAAAGTCTGCAGAAAAGTCCTGATTTAAAATTGGTGGGAAAAAGGGGGATTATCTCCTCCACTACCAAAATACATATCATTTATTTTCTATAATAATAATAGTGAAAACCAACATTTATGGCATAAACTATGCAAGAAATCCTAGTTGAAAACCAAGACTCTTAGCAACCTACATTTCCTCTTTCCCTTTCCCTTTTGAAAAAAAAAAAATTGGTTCAAACTAATCAATTTGAAGAATTTTTCTATTTTAATGAGATTTCACTAGCATCATAAGCATCATTGACACCAACAACCACAGGTATCCTTGAAGAATTTGAATCAAATCTTTAAGATTGTTAACATTCCATAATCAGTGAAACATTTTGTAGTTGATTCATTCTAAGGAGTAGAAAAACATTAACTTTGGACTTGCAAGCAATTCGATTTCAAAAGCATAGATGTGAGGTAATCTGAAAAGGTAATATCATGCATAATTGGCCAATTTATTGAAGTTTAACTATAGGATTTTAGATGTATACATGGATAATTTTACCAAAGTTTTTCAAATAATTCTTAATATAGGAATATAAGAAGCCTCAAATCCTAATGATGGATTGTTCCACCTCTCACTCTATAATACCTTAGAAATACTACTTATCTTATTTGAAAAATGCAAAATCAAAACCTATCACACAAATCAAGTGTTGTTTTAAGTGATCAATAGGTCATTATTATATGAATAGAGGAGTCATATTTCATTACCACTATAAGATTTCATTATATCCCTTTCTCCATTATTATCCATCACCCTCCTTGTTCATTTCACCAAGCCATTGCCTGTAAAGACTGTTGAAGTGCGAACCTGAGGAAAATCTTTCCTTACAAGTATGGGAGTCATAATCCATTATGAACTTGAATGAGTAAAAATCTTGGTTTCATATCCCATTATCTCTTAGAGGAAACCCAACTGCTGGAAAACCTCTAAGGTAACCTCGAACCTCTTTTAGGTTGAAAGTTGTCCCTTCAACCTGGAGAGGGATCTCTCCCTAAACTCAACTACTCTAGGTCACTGTAGTAGTAGGTTTTGCAATTGAGTTTTATGACCAGATTAAGTTTGTAGGATGGAATTTGGTTGGGTTGTATATAAAACACACCATTAGGCATGGAGTCCAGTTTTATAAAATGATGCTACAGATCTAATGAGCAGAACACAAAAAGAAGGGTAGCAATAACTCCTTTGAAAATTTGAAGAATTTGTTGGAAATACTGAGAGGGGGGGTGAATCAGTATTCTTTTTCCCACTATTGTTTTACCAGTTAACACATATATATTCAGAACACAACATGAATAGCAAGAATAAATGCTTTTATTAATATAAACTATGCAGTAAAATAGATACAATATATAGATGGTTACAATTAGTTGCCAAGCTCCAACTTGGACTTTGGTGAGGCTCCAACCTCCAGAGCACCAACTCTATTTCGCCAAGACACCAATCTTGGACTTAGGAACACAAACTCCCAAGGAATTCAATCCTTCCTATTTCTGAGGCATCAACCCCAAGGACCCCAATCCTACTTACTTCTGAGGCACCAGCCCAAGAACTCCAATCCTTTTCACTTCTGAGGCACCATCCCTAAGGACTCCAATCCAATCTTGTCAAGACAATTTTGGTAATAATATTCTGCTCTCAAAACTCTTCTCTACTAAGTTCTGTCTGTTTACAGCTTCATTGTAGTCTCCATGCTACAACATCAATGACAACCAATCTTCTTATGGAGAAGTCTTTACAACTCCCCATACTGTCCACACAAAGTCTCCAATAGTCTTTGTGCTCTCTGATAATGTCTTCATACAGCTTTAGTCAGTCTACTATTAGCTGCACTAAACTCTGTATAAAGAACAACTTTATGTTCAAGCTTATGTTCTCATTGTCACAGTGAATGCTTTAGAATGACTATTTCTCTGTTGGCTATTTCTCCCCTTCGACTGCCTATTGTCTTATTGTTCCTTCATCCCTCTTTCTGTTTTGCTGCACCCTCTTTCTGTTCTGTTGGACCCTCACATGGCCTCTGTTTCCTCCAACGTATTTCAACAACGTTCAACAGTTGCAGCAGCCTTCACCAGCGTTCACCAACAACTTCATACAACACTTAACCACCTCTACTGCTTCTACCACCATACATTCTGGTTCTTCACAACACCAACCTCAACAACAATTCTCTATTTTTACTGTTTTATACATTCTCACACCCTTTTCCATTCGTTTCCGCTTACTCAATGGCTCTTTGGCTTCCTCCTCGCTCGCTTAAGCTTCGGCTTCCTCAACACTCGCTCGACCTTCTGGCTTCCCTCCTCCATTAGCTTTAGCTTCCTCATGTTTACAATGTGCTGAAAATATAATTTCATCGCGGAAACGGTTGGTGTTTTAGCAACGCCGAAATTGGTGTATCGGAAAATTTTTCACAAGTGTCGAACAGCTGCGGAAAAGGTTGGTGTTTCAGCAATGGATAAATTAGTGTTTCAACAACTTTTCTCCAACGTTTTTTCAACAATGTTCAAGCATATGTATATGGGTTTTCTCCTCCGATAATGTATTCTACTCATACAATATAAACTCTTCCTTTTTCACTCCATCAGTGTATTTGCATATGAATCTAAGTCTCCCGCCTCCGATAGCTCTGTTTGCGTTAAATGCATATACAGGTCTTTACCGCCATATGCCTCCACTTGGCTCCTCTTGGCTCCTCTTGTGTGCTACTCTTGGCTCCTCTAGCTCTATCTATTTCCTCTATGGCTCTGATGGTGGTGCTTTGTGCTCTGTTAGCTCCTCTCGTCTCCATCTGCTCCTCTAGTGGCTCTGTCTGCTCCTGTTTGCTCTGATGGATCTTTGCGTCCTCTGTTTGCTGTTAAACGCATCCATTGCTCCTCTGATGGATCCTGATGACTCTAATGGCTCTTTGCTATATGGTTCCTCATGCAGCTCCTCTTAGTCCTATGTGGCTCCTCTGGCTTGGCAGTGTCTTTCAAATACCTCCTTGCATATATGAATGCCTCTCTTTCTCTGTCTCTTCATGAATCTATTCTACTTCCCCTTAGCTTCATGTCATCCTTTAGTATCTAGAATATTGCCATATTGACATCAATGACAACCTAGGTCAACAATCTCCCCCTTTGTTATTAATGGCAATATTCTTCTTCTCTCCCCCTTTGACATCAATGGCAAAGGAGTGCTCTGGGACTCCCCCTATCAAACTGCTTATTTTCTTCCTAAATGTATATCTTCATGGGTTTGTGACTCCCCCTGTCATAGTGCTCTTCTTATTTTTAGTCAAGATAGAAGGATTGATATTTTATCATCAATTTGCACATTATTCCCTCTTCATGTCTCAAAACTACTTTATCATGGCTACAACAATGCTTAAGGATGCTCTACTTTAATGCTTTCATTTAGATTGCAAACGGCCATACACCAAGTGTCCAATTCCATAATTTTTATGTTTCAATCCATATTGTTGTCTCCACGGGTAACATTGAGAGGCCTTCATAGTCCGAATCAAGAGAAAATGCCCCTGAGATTGTCTTTTTTGCTATATTTCTTTGAATCTGAGTTCCTTTGTGTCTTTGTGCTTCTTCTTAAGTTACTGCCATCTAGTATTCAATCATCATTGCATTTGGACAAAAATGTGAGGGGTTGTGCCTTACTGTTGCTATATTTCTTAAGTGATCTGTATCAGCTTAAGTTATGTTTGACTGCACAACATTCTTCTTCCTATGAGCCATCTTTTCCTTGTGTTCTTGTACATATCTCTGCAGATTCAGATATCCAATCTGTGATTGTCCTTTAAATTTATTTTGTCGATTTGCATCTTCATGCAATGCTTAAATTTTGTTATATGGTGCCTGTTGCTCTTACTTCAGACTCCATTCTAGATGTATCCGTTTGTTTGAAGATTGCCTCTATCAGTGTCTAGAATTATCTGTTCTCACATTTAATTCTTGAGTTAATACATAAACTTCTATGATAACAACACCATGGTTTTTTGCCCTATTTCTTTAACAACAGTCCAAAGAATGGTTATAGGATCATATGATTCAATGGAGTGCTCCTGAGACATGATCTTCATCAAAGAATGACTATTAATATAGTTCAACAAGGATTTCATAAGGACCCGTTCACTAATAGCTTCAACGATAATGATCAAGAATTACAGGATCCCCCTAACTGTATACATCATCTCTTTTTGGGAGAGTCTTCTTATAAAATGCTTAGATTGTCAAAATTTAGGCCAATGACATATGCTGTTGGCTAAAGAGCTCAAGGGACTTTCAGATTGTATTTCCTTCCTTCTCCATACTTGTGTAACTTTCTTATTTTGCATGGTTCTAGCTTGTGTAAGAGCCTATGTTGAGTTACAATCATGTGCCATATGACCAATGTTATGACACTTGAAGCATTCTACATTGTTCATGAATAAGAATTCATGATTTATTTCTGCAAAATTGTTTCTTGTAGATTGTTGGGGACTATAATATCTATCTCTATAGAGTGGTTGGGCACCATAACATTTATCTTTATGATATGCTTTATAGTCTTTTTCCATGTGACCAAAGTTTGAACAAGAATAACAATAACCAAAAAATGAACTTTGGTACCTGGGAGATGGAGGTTTCCTTGATGTACTTCTTAAGCCTTTCTGCCTTAAGATCCTTTGATGATAACCATTGCCTCTCGCATCTTTGACATCATCTACTTTTCTTCTTGGAGAAAGATTTCTTCTTGGAGCAAGATTTCTTCTATTGTAGCCTTGATTTTTCTCCTTGCCTTTGCTGGAACTGGGAGCATCACCATTTATTTCTATCTTCTTCACATCTCTTTTGTTTGAAGCATTTTCATTCTTGTTTGAGGATTCACCTGCATACCCGGGACCTGATTTATCAGATGGACATCTGTGATAGCTGAGCATGTCATCCAAGGCTTGAGAGATCTTCAAGATTTTGTTCATCCCTTCAACCTTTGTTCTGAGGAATACAACCTCTTCTTCCAATCTTTCACACTCATTATTCTTCTAGGCAAGTTGTTTCTCAGTTTCTTCCTTGCTAGGAGTAGCTTCATCTGCTTCTATTTTAAGGGAGATGATATCTGACTTCATTTTGAAGATTTCTTCCTTCTTTGCTTGACTGCTTTCCATTCTCTTCTCAGCTTCTTGTGCCTGTTTCCTGGATTCTTGTAATTGAGACTTAAGGGAGGAGACCTCTACCTTGTACTAACCAATCTCTTCTTCAAGTTTGTTCAAGCTCGTGTGCCTTTGTTCAAGTTGGCTTGACAAGATATCTTCCAGCTTCTTTGTTTTATCCAATTGATTTGTCATGGATATGACTTCTTCATGATGATTTCTTTTGCTTTGATGAAATTCTTCTTAAGCTTTGCAAGCTCTTCATCCCTTTCTTGTACTTGAAGCTTGATGAGGTCAACTTTCTTTCTTGTTTGATCTTGGTCACCAACTAGAGCTATCTTCTTAAGTGCTCATTTTCCTTTTTCAAATTGTTAATCTCTTCCATGGCAGTCATAAGTTGAGCGAGGAGTTCTCCTACAAAGTCTTTTTCATTCTCTTCATCTTCTAGATCTGCTTTAGCCTTGATGTCATCCTTCTCATTTTCAGCTTCTATGATGGGTTCAGGATCTCCTTCTTGATTGATGGTCATGGTCAGTGCTCCTTTTGAGTGAAGGTCAAGAAGTTTGTCCCATATATCCTTTGTTGATGAATATTTTCCTAGATTGCTCTTTACAGAATCAGGTAACCCATTCAAGATTGCCTTTGTTGCTTTTGCATTATACTCCTTGGATTCTCTATCCATCCTGCTATCATCAATCACTGATTTCCAGATTTCAATGCCTTGAGTCTGTAAGAAATTCCTCATTCTTTCTTCCCATATATTAAAGTTCCCATTGAGCCTTGGAGCCTCCTCAAATTGATTGTCTTCTATTTTAGTAGTAGAGGGAGACACATCCTTAGGAGGATTGGAGACTTTCTTCCTTGACCTGGCATTTGTGTTTTAATGTCGACCTCAAGCTGTAAGCTTTTGAATGAAGTTCCTTCTCTGTACCAATTGTTGGAATACTAAGGGGGGGGGGGGGGTTGAATTTAATATTTTTTTTTCCACTATTGTTCTACTAGTTGAAACATATATATTCAGAACACAAGATGAATAGCAAGAATAAATTCTTTTATTAATATAAACTGTGCAGTAAAATAGATACAATATATAGATGGTTACAATCAGTTGCCAAGCTCCAACTTGGACTTTGGTGAGGTTCCAACCTCCAAAGCACCAACTCTATTTCACCAAGACACCTAGAAAAGTTCCCACCCAAGCAACTTGGCCTCACTCAGCATTCTTGAACTGTGCACTACGTAGTCTCATTCCTCAAGCTTCAACCTTACCTCTTGGAATTGCATAATGTGCATCCCTTACCTTCCGTAATTGTGAACTATGTAATCTCAATGCTCAATCCGAACCCATAAGCCCCAGAACTATGCAATACTTGCCTTCAAGCAGTCTCCTCTACACACTACACAGTCTCAAGCATCGAGCCTCAGCGTTGAACCCTTGAATTGTGCAATTGTGCAATCCCTTGTAATTTTTCCCTCAGGCAACCTAGAGGCTCAAGCCTGACTCCTTGAGCCCCTCAACTATGCAGTTATCTTTCTTTGGCCTCCATCAACTACGCATTGCACAATCTCAAGGCTCAATCCTCGCCCTTGACCTCTTGCGCTACACAATTGTGCAATTCCTTTGCCTTTTTCCCTCCGGAACTATTCATTGGGCAGCCTCAAACCTCAAGCCCTCAGACTAACACCTTTATCCCCTCAACTATGTAGATGATTAGCCCTAGCCTGCCTAAACTGCATTGTGCAGTCTTAAGGCTCAATCCTAGTCCCTGAACTCTTGAGCTGCTCAATTGCGCAATTCTTGACCTTATGTCCTATCCTATCACTTGTTTATAGCTTAGTCAGTGGTCGTCATGGAGCATGTTAGACTAGGGGTTTTATCATACTGATATCATCTTGTCATGAATGGATTTCAGTTGCAGGTATTCTATCATGTCATGAAAGGATGATGATGAAGGAGATGAAGAAAGAGACCCTCCTATAAGATACCTTTGTGGCTACAAAGATAAGTGGATCAATCAAGAAAGACAAAGGGACACTAGATTGCGACAACATCTGGAAATCAAGATCACATTGAAGACTCCATACTTATAAGCCTTATGGAGGAGGAGGAAGAAGAACATGTCCATCTTTCATGGGACACAAAGAAAGAAACGACAAAGAATGAATTGATACTTCCACATAATCATGCAGTCCATGTCATCAGTGTCATTTCATGTCCTATCACGAGTCATCATTTGCCAAATAATGTGTGGATTATGTAAATTCAATATTGGATAAATGTAATGTAAAGTGGAAGTCCAAGAGACATGTATAGAATATGAAAATTCATGTTGCAGCTGAAAGGTCATAGAGATGTCAAATAGTCATGAGGGTAGTCCAAGAGTCACAAGGGAGGTGAATGATCACCCCATTTGTTATGTATACAGCCTCACTTCTCATGTAAAGGAATTTTCACCTTGGATCCTCCTACCAAGCATAAAAGAGAAAGATCGTTCTTTTGGAGGAGCAAGTGGTTGTTCTATTGTCCCACTATTGGGGCTAGTGGTGTTCTTTGTACTGATGTATCTTGGAATTTTTTCTTAATTATGAAGCTCATTGAGCAAGAACACTTCATACATATGTCATAATTATTGTAAGACTATTCTTTGAATGTTTACAATGTATTTTTTTCATCTATACTAAGGAAATTGAACTATTTCGGTGGCTTTGGTACTTATCTTGTTGAAGGTGTGTTGTATGTGTTTTAACAATCATTGCTTCTATGTGAACTATTTCATTAATTGTCCAACAATTTATTCATATGTATGTGCATGTGTGTCTTTACTAGATTAGTGTTATTACTTGTCTTTTAAAGGTTCACTTTTCTCCCCTTTTCAGTAGAAGAACCATGATACATTTCACAAGGCATATTCACTTGTTAATCTGAAATCACTTGTACATTGCTCTCTTTTGTTGAAATTTGTAGCCAAGGAAAATCTATAAGAATATATGGAAGTCTCACCTTAGTTCCAGAAGGGATCTCACACCAAATAGTGTGAAGTTTAATTAGGAATTTTCACAGGGAGACCCCCCTTGGTTGATGGATTTCCAACACCGTCAATAAATGGCACTAACAGGAGGGGTAGATGACAAGTTGTTCATGTTTACTATGTTTTTAACCTCTTATCTTAAATGGGTCTTCCCAAAATCATAACCCAATAATGTTTCTCTAACCCATCTCCTAGTGAACCTTTCAAATTCGTGGAACAATTTGATGACTTGACACAATTCAAGTTTGATAGTTAGGGTGATACATCCATTACCGAGCATGCATCTATTTTTCTTAAGTTATGTGAATACTGTGAAATTAACTGTGAAGATATGGCATGTATTCTTTTCTTCCTCACACTTGAAGTTCAAGTTAATTGATGGTGTCATACCCTGCCACTCGCTTCCATTCATTCTTTTGAACACCTCATCAGGGAGTTTCATTTAGCATTTGATAGGGATGATTACCAGGATGTTATTAAAATAATTAATCAGCGAATAATGAAATATAATGAATAAGTTGAGGAGTTTTCTAATCGATTCCTCCACTTTTGTTATGAACTTCTAGAAGAAGAAACAGATTGGGATTTCTTGAAACAAAAGTTTGAGCATTGGTTCATATCTCTTTGCACGGTGACTCTGAACCTCCGGATGTTTATGCTTCCCCAACTCTTGTAAATCATGAGACATCTCTAATTTCATAGGATGAACCTATTATTCCTTCGGTTCCTTTTCCTCCTCCTTTTCTAGTACCAATCGTGGTACCTCTATTTGTTAACGTTGAATTTGGGAAATCTGAAGATCAAATCGCCAATCCATCTCTTCAACATTCACCCATTTCTCATGATCCAGATCTGATGGAGGAAACTTATGAATGGTTCAAGGAGCCTACAATGAAGGCTAATTGTTCCACTCCTCAAGATGATACTAGCTTTCTTAGCCTCAATCTTAAATCTTGTTCCACTGAAATGATTACTTCTTCATGGGACATATTTTATCCCATATCATCTACATTCCATGACTCTTTGTACCATGATCCGCTTAATAAATATTCTCCACCAACTAGTTCTTCACACTCTCCTAATTTTCAAGTTGTTGGCTCAAATTGTGATCAATTACAAGGAAGTCACATTACATAGATAAAGGAGTAGAAAAGTGCAGATACTTTTGATCTCTCTTCGCTCTTTCAAATTTCCCTATGTAAAGATGATGTTCTTCCATTATTGGATGATTTTTTATCGACTAATCTTGGTATTCAATCAAATGAAGTTGATTTTATTAATAAATCTATATTCATGGGTAGCAATCATTGTGATGATAATGACTCTATTGATGTATGCAATGAAGAATGCCCATGTGCATTAATTGATCTTTCGGTTTCTCAAGAAGATTTTAATTTGAAATATTTGGATCTAAAATTCGAATCAGTCAAAGAAGATGCTCTTATCGAACATTTCTCTTCATCTCATTATCCCTTGTGCTCTACTGTTTGTGATGCTCTACTTGCGATGAAGATGCTCCATTCTCTTCAAGGTCTTCATCTGATGACTTAAATTATTAATTGAGACAAGGTATCGAGGTTATCTATGATGGAAAAGAAATCATTGAGTATTTTTTCCATCCCTCATCATCTCTTATTTTTCATGAAGACAACTCTTCAAATTATCTTTCTCATGAAATTTTTCTGATTCATACATCTCTAGATTTGCAATCAGAAGAATCTTTCGACTTATGTAATATGGTTGCTGAAATTGTGAAATCCGATCAAATCAATGACAGAGATTCCTTCCATTCAGTTAGTAGTGGTGTCATTTAAATAAATGGAAGAAATTATCCTCACACCATGCATGATCTGATTCAATCTTTAGAATGTGATTTTACAATCCTTGAAAGTTTCAGGGCTTGTTAGGAAGTCGAGGCACTTCAACTTTCGTTGATGGTTATGTTAGGATATCATGACTCTGGTTAGATCCCTGAACTAAGTCAGATTTATTTTTCTCTCAAAATTATTTTCTTCACGTGGTTACACTGGTTGTAAATTCATTCTTGAAAGATGTGTGGTATTTCGAATATAGTCTTTCGAACATTCAAGATTCGATTTTTTATCAAATTAAAGATTCTATTCAGTTGCTTCTTGTCCATACAGATCTCTTGTACTTAACTTGGGTTTGGAGTACATGTCTCTCATAGAAACATGGAACTGCGAAGTTGATCATTTCAAAGACTACCTTTGGCCGAAGGAACCATGTCTATTATATTAATTTCATAATAACCAACTCCTGGTTTTTCTTGTGAATGTTATACAGTTAATTTGTATCTTCATCGCATCTTAAATCCTCTTGAGTACTAGTGAATGCATGAGTTATTGTGTGAATCAAAATCTTCTTCATTCATTGTATCGTGACTGGTTTCATGTGTTTGTTATACTGGAATTCCTTTCTACTTATTTCGATGATTACGATGCTAGTACATTGTGTAACCATTTACAAGGAAATGGTTTGTTATATTTATCATGCAAGGGAGATGATTCTTTTTTTCAAGTCATTTGCAAAATTGTTCATACTAACTTATATTTTTTTATCTTATAATCGAGAATCTCATGTCACAAACAGTCCATCTGATCATAATATTAACTTTCATTTGTTTTATCATTTTCCCACTTATATGGAAATTGTTTCACACTAATTCATCTTTATGTTTTATCTCACTATTCAGATAATTGTTAGGTAGTTGAGGCACTTCAACCTTCGATGATGGCTATGTCAGGCCCTCACTATCTTGACGAGCCTTCTGAACATGATCATAATCATTTTCCCTCACACTATTCTCATCTTGATCTCACACTTTTAATTCAAAATTCATCTTTTCAAAGATTCCAGGGTTCTCAAGTGTATTGTTTCGAATCTCATGATCCAACCACTAAGTGATCGGAGCAATCTTACCTAGCAAGATCTGTCGCAAATAAAAAATTTTGATTTGTTCTCTGGCCTGCTAAGGAGGATAATATAGATAAAGATACATTCACAAGAAGCTTTCGAGGTTTGTTTAATTACATTTTTCACCGAAAAGGTAAGAGTGTGAGTTGGTTAGAAGTAGTGGCTATGACATATATTTTTGTTGACAAGAAAGACCTTCAATTTGTTATACAAGTTATTCAAGCACTTCTTTTTTATATTACACATTGTTTTATATCTATTTTAATCACTTGTATCTTTGTGCATGTAGGTCGGGAGTAGTTACGGTCATTACATTGGAAATTTCATTACACTTGACCATGACCTTCTAGCTAGTTAGGTTAGGAGTAGGTTTAGTTGAATATTAGTCTTCCCTTGCACACTCATCTTTCACTCTATCTTTGTACTCTTTCTTTTCTTTTCTTAATTTTGTCTTGCATTTTGTTTTCGATTAGCCTCCATTTTCTTTGTCCTTTTGATTTTATTTCTTTCTGTGTTTTGTCTCTTCTTTCATTTTGTTTAATAAGACTTTCACATGAAGGATGTTCCCTTCGGATCAAAAGACAATGTGGTAAAATAAAAGAGGGTCTTGTGACACTCCAATATTTAGCTAACCTTTAGTCGTTCTTATTCGTCTTGGTTCATACCTTTTGGTCGATGATGTTTTGATAGAATATGATCCTTGCATAAGGAGAGCTTTGTGTGAAACCATGATACCCGCATCCATTTTAGGAGCCTCATTTATATGCTTGGTTCTTTATATTTTGGTGTTTTCCACGTTGATCCAAACAAGTAGAGAAATAAAAGGGGAAAATATAAATGAGCGAACCAATATCAAAGATTTTTAATATGTTTCTCTGAAGGAACAACCTCTTCTTCTCTCAATAAGTAGGGATCCCTCTTCTGCCCCGTGAAATGAACTAGCATCGATGCACAACCTTATATAAATAAATAAATAAAGGGTGAAAGAAGAGAAAGGATTCATGTTCAGGGAGGTAAAGTAAGAAAATCCATTGGGGTACCGTCTAGGCTCATTGGTAGCAAAGCAACGTTTGTGTTCCTAAAGTGACTCCATTAGGGTATTGTTCAGGCCTGCTGGCAGCGAAGCAACACCAAAGATGAAAAATCATACTCTGAAAATTTAGAGCTCATGAATAACATTACCCTTCTCCTAATTTAAATCATTGTGATATGGTTGGCTTTATGATTGTGTTCAATTGAGAAAGAGATGAAGGGGACTATATTTATAACTGGTTAAGTGGGGAAGTCACAGTAATATGTACAATGAATCAATACTTCTTAAAAAATTAGGCCATGCATAAAATATTAAATCAATGTAGATAATTTTGAGTTCTACAGTGCGTCGAAAAGTGTTTTCGATACAATAAACACCCTCCAAACTTTTGTCTACACATGAATTTTGGAGACTACTGTGGATCTTGTGATGATTCGTTCCATAGTGACTTTATGTTTTATTGATAAGTGTCGAAGGCACCTTCTCACACATCCTTAGTCTACAACAAGTTCCTGAGAAGCCTCTTTTATGCAAGCTTGAATAGGCATGGAAAAATTCCATCAAGACATCGTACGTGTGATGTTCAACCTATGTCGACAGACTCTATACACTTTCATTCACAGTCTCTCACTTTTGGTTGTGATTGTTCTTCTATTTCGATGATTTTTCCTAATTGTCACTCTTGCACACCTTCACTTTAGTAATTTTCACTTTCATGTTTACGACTGTTTTTTTCATGTAGACATGTATCACACTCATTCCCAAAGTCTCAAGCACTGTCGCACAAGTGTCTTCACCATCGTCATGAATTGTACCTTTATTGTCGCGCTTGGGGAAAGTTGTCACATTAGGGGTATTATGTTGTTCATGTGCTCTAAGAGATCAATGTTGCATCATCAATTGTTCTAAGTGTGTGATCATACTTAAGTTTTATCATTGTTCATTTTAGTATCATTGATCCCACACTTAGCCAAATCTAGAAAAGCTCCCACCCAAGCAACTTGGCCTCACTCATCCTTTCGGATAGCCACCACCCAGTCGCCTGTGTCTCAATCCTTAAGCTTCATCCTTTTGTCTTGGAAATGCACAATGTGTAGTCCTCGCCTTCCATAATTGTGCACTACGCCATCTTAGTGCTTAATCCCAACCCTTGAGCTCCAGAACTGGGAAATCCCTGCCTTCAGTCAATCTCCTATGTGCACTACATAGTCTAAAGCATCAAGCCTCAGCCTTGAGCCATTGAACTACACAAATACATAATCCCTTGGCCCTTTTCCCTCTAGAACTATGAAGTTGGAAACCTCAAGGCTCAAGCCTTAAGTCTTACCCCTTGAGCCCCTCAACTATACAATTATCTTGCTTTGGCCTTCGTAAATTATGCATTGTGCAATCTCAAGGCTCATTCCTAGCCCTTAACCTATTCAGTTACTCAACTACGCAATCACTTAGCCTTTTTCCCTCTCGAACTACGCTTTGGGAAACCTAAAGTCTCAAGCCCTCAACCTGACACCATGATCCCCTCAACTGCTTAGATGACTAGCCCTAGCCTACCTAAACTATGTATTGCATAGTCTTAAGGATCAGTCATGGCCCCTGGCCTCCTAAGTTGCTCAACTGCATAATTCTTGAGCCTATGTCCCAGCCTATCACCTGGTTATAGCTTAGTGAATTGTTGTCTTGGAGCATGATGGAATAGGTGTTTTATCGTACTTATATCGTCTTGTCATGAGTGGATTTCAGTTGCGGGTATTCTATCATGTTATGATAGGATGATGATGAAGGATATGAAGAAGGAGACCCTGCTAGAAGACACCTTTGTAGCTACAAAGACAAGTGGATCAATCAATAAAGATAAAGGGACACCAGATTATGACAACAACTAGAAATCAAGATCAAATTGAAGACTCCCTACCTTCAAGCCTTATAGAGGAGGACGAAGAATAACATGTCCATCCTTAAGGAGACACAAAGAAAGTAGCAGCAAAGAACGACCTAATATGACCACATCACCATGCAGTACATGTCATCAATGTCATGTCATGTCATATCCTATCATGAGTAATCATTTGACACATCATTTGTGGATTATGTAAATTCAATTCTAGAGAAATGTAATGTAAAGTGGAAGTCCAAAAGACGTGTATAGAATGTGAAAAGTCATGTAACAGTCAAAAGGTTGTAGAGAAGTCAAACAATCACGAGGGTAGTCCAAGAGTCATAAGGGAGGTGAATGATCACCCCATTTGTTATATATACACCCTCATTGCTCATGTAAAGGACTTTTCACCTTGGCTCCTCCTACCAGGCATAAGAGAGAAAGATATTTCTTTTGGACGAGCAAGTGGTTGTTCTAATTACCCACTAATGGAGCTAGTGGTGTTCTATGTATTGATATACCTTGGAAATTTTCTTTAATTATGAAGTTCATTGAGCTAGCACACTTTCATTCGTATGTTGTAAATATTGTAAGACTATTCCTTGAATGTATGCAATGTATGTTGTTTTCATCTGTACTAAGGAAATTGAACTATTTGATCTTTTAGTACTTATCTTGTTGAAGTTGTGTTGTGCGTGTTTTAACAATCATTACTTCTATGTGAACTATTTCGCTAGTTGTCCAATGATTCATTCATATGTATGTGCTTGTGTGTCTTTACTAGATTAGTATTATTACTCGTCTTTTAAAGGCTCAATTTTATCACCTTTTCGATAGAAGAACCATGATACATTCTACAACTAAATATCCCATAAGGAATATTCACTTGCTAATCCAAATGCACATGTACATTACTCTCTTGTGTTGAAATTTGTAGCCAAAGAAAAACTATAAGAATATATGGCAGTCGGTCTTTAGTTCTAAAAGGGGTTCCACACCAGACGGTGTGAATTCTAATTGGTATTTTTCAACAAGGAGATCCCCTTGGTTGATGGAATTCTAGTACCATCAACAAATGGCACTAGAAGGAGGGCTAGATGACAAGTTTTGGTCGTTGACTCTGTTTGAACCTCTTATCTTAAATGGCTCTCCCCCAAATCATAATCCTAGAATGTTTCTCTAACCTATTCCATGGTAAAAGTTTCATCTCAATGGGACAATTTAATGAATTGTCGTAATTTAAGTTTTATAGTGAAGTTGATACTTTCATTACCGAGAATGCATTTATTTTTCTTAAGTTTTATGGATACTATGAATTTGACTGTGAAGATGTGGCATGTATTCTTTTCTACCTCACACTTGAAGATCGAGTTAACCGATGGTGTAATATTGTACCACCCACTCCCATTCATTCTTTTGAACACCTCATCAAGGAGTTGCATTTAGAATTTGATAGGTATGATTACCGGGATGTTCTTAAAATAATTGATCAACTAAGAATGAAATATAATGAATTAGTTGAGGAGTTCTCTAATTGATTCCTTTACCTTTGTTATGAATTTACGGAAGAAGACATTGATTGGGATTTATTCAAACAAAATTTTGAGAATTTGGTTCATATCTCTTTACACGATGAATTTGAACCTAATGATGTTTTTTCTCCCTTAACTCTTGTAAATCATGAGACATCTCTATTTCAGAGGAGGAACCTATTATTCCTTTGGTTCCTTGTCCTCCTCATTTTCTAGTACCAAAGTTGGTGCCTCTATGCATTAATGTTGAAGTTGTGAAATATGAAAATCAAATCATCGATCAATCTCTTCAGCCTTCATCCATTTCTCATGATCCATATCTGATGGAGGAAACCTTGGAATGGTTCATGGAACCTACGATGAAGGCTAATTCTTCCACTCCTCAAGACGATACTAGCATTCTTAACCTCAATCTTGAATATGGTTCAACTGAAATGGTTACTTCTTTAAGAGACATATGTTATCCCCTATCATCTGCATGCCATGACTCTTTGTACCATGATTTTCTTGATCAATATGCTCCACAACTAGTTCTTCCCACTCTCTTAATTTTCAAGTTGTTAATTCAAATTACGATATGGTACAAGGAAGTCACATTACACAGATAGAGGAGTAGAAAAGTGAGGATAATTTTTATCTCTCTTCCCTCTTTCAAATTTCCCTATGTTAAGATGATGCTCTTCCATTCTTGGATGATTTTCAATCGATTAATCTCAGTATTCAATGGAATGAATTTGATTTGTTTAATAAATCTATATCGTTGGCAACAATCATTCTGATGATAATGACTTTGGGTATGTATGCAATGACGAATTCCCAAATGCATCAGTTGATATTTCAGTTTCTCATGAAGATTTTAATTTCAAAGATTTAGATATAGAATCCGATTTAGTCAAAGAATATGCTCTTATTGAAACTTCCTCTTCATCTCACTATCCCATTGTGCTCTTTTAATTTTGACGTGCCTACCTACAATGAAGATGCTCCATTCTCTTCAATGTATTCATCCAATGAGTTAACTTCTCAATTTACACAAGGTAGTGAGGTTATCTATGATGGAAAAGGATTCATTGAGTATTCTTTCCATCCCTCAGCATTTCTTATTTTGCATGAAGACAACTCTTCAAATCATATTGCTCATGAAATTTTTCCAATTCATACATCTTTATATTTGCAATCAGAAGAATTTTTCAACTTGAGTCATCTGGTTGTTGAAATTGTAAAATCCGATCAAATCAATGACAAAGATGCCTCCCATCAGGTTAGTAGTGATCTCATTGAAATCAGTGGAATCAACTATCCTCACACCATGCATGATCTGATTCAATATTCAGAATGTGATTTTACAATTCTTGAAAGTTCCAAGGTTTGTGAGGAAGTCGAGGCACTTCAACATCTGTTCATGGTTATGTCATAATCTTGTGACTCTAGTAAATCCTCGAACTTATTTAGATATGGTTTTTCTCTCAAAATTCCTTTTTTCATGTGGTTACATTGGATGTAAATTCATTCTTTAAATATGTGTGGTATTTTAGATAAGGTCTTTAGAAATTTCAAGATTCGGTTTTGGACCAAATTCAATATTCTATTTCAGTCGATTCTTCTCCATGCAAGGCTCTTGTACTTAACTTGGGTTTGGAGTATGTATCTCTCGTAGAAGCATGGAACTAAAAAGTTGATCATTTCAAAGGCTACCTTTGGCTGAAGGAATCATGTTTATCATATGCATTTCAGAATAGTTAGATATTGGTTTTTCTTGTGAATATTATACGGTTAATTTGTTTCTTCATCGCACCTGAAATCCTCTCGAGTGCTAGTGAATGCATGAGTTATTGTGTGAATCAAATTCTTATCCCTTCATTGTATCCTAACTGGTTTCATGTGTTCGTTATACTGACATTCCTTTTTACTTCTTTTGATGATTACAATGCTAGTGCGGCATGTAACCAGTTACAAGGAAATTTTTGTTATATTTATCATGTGAGGGAGATGATTCTTTTGTTCAAGGAATTTAAAAAATTGTTCAAACTAATCTATCTTTTTTTTCTTCTAATCGAAAATATCATGCCACAAATGGTCCATTTGATCATAATATTAACTTTCATTTGTTTTATCATTTTCCCACCAGTATATCTGATGGTAGTTGTTTCACGTTAATTAATATTTATGCTTTATCTCACTATTCATATTCCTGTCAAGTAGTTGAGGCACTTCAAACTTTGTTGATGGTTATGTTAGGTCCTCCCTATCATGAAGATCCATATGAGAATGATAAAATTCATTTTCCCTCTCAATATTCTCATCTTGATCCCGCACTTTTGATTCAAAATTCATCTTTTCAAATATTCCATGGTTCTCAATAGGACTATTTCAAATCTCATGATCCAATTGTTGAGTAGTTGGAGCAATATTACCTATAAAGCTTTGTCACAAATAACAAGTTACGATCTTTTCTCATGCTTGCTAAGGAGGATAATACAGATGAAGATACATTTGCAAAAAGCTTTCAAGGTTTATTTAATTATGGTTTTCTTTCTACTGACAAGCAAGACCTTGAATTTGTCGTGCAAGTTTTTCAAGCGCTTATCTTTTCTATTGCACATTGTTTTATATTTTTTTGAATCAGTTGTGTCTTTGTGCATGCAATTCAGGAGAAATTACGATGGTTACAATGGAAAATTCATTACATTTGACCCTGTCCTTCTATCTAGTTATGTTAGGAGCATGTCTAGTTTCATATTAGTCTTCCCTTACACACTCATATTACACTAGCTCTCTGTACTCTTTCTTGTATTTTCTTACTTTTTGCCCTGCATCTGGTTTTTGGTTAGCCTCCATTTGCTTTTTCCTTTTGATTTTGTTTTCTTTTTTTGTCATGTCTCTTCATTCATTTTGTTTAATAAGACTTTGCATGAAGGATGTTCCCTACAGCTCAAAAGACAATGTGGGAAAATAGAAGAAGGTCTTGTGAAACTACAACATTTGGCTAACCTTTAGACCTTCTTCTTCATCTTGGTTCATAACTTTTGTTCAATGATGTTTTGATGGAAAATATGATCCTTGTGTAAGGAGAGATTTGTGTGAAACCATGATACCCACATCCATTTTGGGAGCCTCATTTCTATGCTTGGTCCTTTATGTTTCAATGTTTTCCATGTTGATCCAACCAAGTAGAGAAGGACAAGGGGGAAATCTAAACGAGAAAACCAATATCATAGGTTCTATATATGCTTCTCTGAAGGAACAACCTCTTCTACTCTCAATAAGTCGGGATCCCTCTTCTGCCCCTTGAAATGAATAAGTGTCGATGCACAATTCTATATCAATAGATAAATAAAGGGTGAAATAAGATAAATGCTTCCTACAAAAGAAGGTGAAGCAAGCAACTCCCCTAGGGTATTATCTAGGCTCTCTAGCAGTAGAGCAATGCCAAAGATGAAAAACTATACTCTGAAAATCTAGAGCTCATGAATAACATTACCCTTCTCCTGATTTGAAACATTGTGATACAGTTGGATTTATGATTGTGTTCAACCCAAAAAGAGATGAATGGGACTATATCTATAACTAAGTTAAGTGGAGAAGCCAGAGTAATATGTATGATGAATTAGTACTTCCTAAAAAACTAGGCCCTACACAAAAGATTAGACCAAGGCAGAGAAGCTGGAGTCCTACATGTGTGTCGTCAAGCATTGTCATTCTGACAAACACCCTCCAAATTTTGGTCAACACTTGAATTTTGGAGCCTACCATGGATCTTGTGATTGTTCGTTCCATAGTCACTTTATGTTTGATTGATAAGTGTCAAAGGCACTTGCTCACACATGTTAAGACAAGGACAAGTTCATGAGTGCACTCTTTTACGCAAGCTTGAATAGACATGACACAAGTCCATTAAAACAGTTCATGTGCAATGTTCAACCTATCTTGACAATCAGTGTGCACTTTCATTGAAAATCTCTCACTTTTGGTTATGATTGTTCTTCTATTTCAATGAGTTTCCCCAACAATCACTCTTGCGCAACTTCACTTTCGTAAGTGTCGCTTTCATGTTTACAACTTTCACTTTTACATGCTTTCATTGTAATAAGTGTCATTTTCATGTTGTCTTCATTCTAGCATGTGTCAATTTCACTGTCATTCACATTTTGCAAGTGTTGTTTGCACTTTCCTCTTACTTTTTCAAATGTTGTATTTTGGCATGGCAAGCATCGCACATCGCAAAAATGTTGTTTTGATATATTTCAAGGGGTAACCTTGGTGCTAATGAGTCATTCTTATCATGTATACATGTATCGCACTCATTCCCAAAGTTTCAAGCACTACTGCACAAGTGTTGTCATCGTCATTGCAAAGTGTACCTTTAGTATCGCACTTGGGGAAAGTTGTTGCATTGGGGGTATTATGTTGTTCATGTGTTCTGATTGATCAATGTTGCATCGTCAACTATTCTAAGTGTGTGATCATACTTAAGTTTTATAATTGTTCAATTTGGCCTCACTAATCCCACATTTAGCCAAATCTAGAAAAGTTCCCACCCGAGCAACTTGGCCTCACTCAACCTTCTTAAACTGTGCATTGTGCAGTATCAGTCGTCAAGCTTCAACATTGCTTCTTGGAAATACAAAATGCGTAGTCCCTACCTTTCAAAACTATGCACTATGCAATCTCAATGCTTAGTTCTAACCCTTGAGCTCCAGAACTATGCAATCCTTGCCTTCAGCCAGTCTCCTCCACTATAAGGAAAAGACCTTCTAGCAGAGGTTTTTACAAAAGCCCTTGTAAAAATAGCCCAAAACTCCATTTTTAGCGGATATCACTAGTGGAGGTGGGCGGGTGGATGTTTTAGCGGATGTTTTTTTGATGGTGTGTCTAAAATCTACAAATGCACGAGTGCTTTACTATCAATACAAGCACTTGTGTTGTATATAACAGGGTGCACCATTGAAAATTTATTTTTATAAAATAAAAATGAAAACACAGTGTGCTAAATAACATAATGCACTAATGCTTGAATAGTTTGTAGCATTGATACCCTTCATATAGTAAAATTTCTCGGTGCATACCAATAAGGAGCACCACAATAGTTTTAAATTTCAGACAAATGCGGTGTTATTGTCCAACAAAGCCCCGATGCAGTAAGCTTAACAAAATGACCTGGGGCATCTTCTAAAGAACACCACTATGGGGTTTTTAATTTCTAAAAAAATAGCAGTGTTATAGTAAAAACATAGCATCGGTGTGGTATCTATAGAGAATTACCCCTAGGCATCTGAAGCGAAAAGCACTACCATATTTTTTAATTAAAAAAATGTAGTGCTTTTAGACATATCACATATTGATGCATTTGGAGAAACACACCGGAGGAGGGTTAAATAAAATAAAATAAAATAAAATAAATAAATAAATAAAAACCATCCTAACGGTAATTTTCATTTTTACAATCTACGTTGCGAGAGAGATTTGAAACACTGGTGCCACTCTTGACACATGCAAACGCCCTAACATCGATGTTTCTCTTGCTCACCATCCTTACATACTATGCTCATTGTTTGAGATTTCAATTTTTTTAAGTCGTCCTAAAATTTGTTTTTCTCCATTACATGTCCACAACACCTCCCCAACGACCAAGTGTCTAGGTAATGTCTATGTTTCTTTGTAATTTAATATTTTAGCAGATACGAATTGTAAATTGGGCTAAATTTTCCACTGTTTTTCAAAACAAAAAATATTCACTGCACAATGTGTTTGATACGTTTGGCTCACACCGAGGGTGGTGTGCCCTGTAAATTTACAGGGTGCATCGCATTTTGGTTCATGAACATAACACATCACCATTGTCGTGATGTGTTTTGTAAATAAAAATGCATCGGGAAAGATGCGACAGATTGTACGTTGGTATGTCACTCTCGGTGCATTTATATTTTCCAAACACACAGCAAAACTAATATTTAAAAATATTCTTATAGCTTGTTGTGTTTGATAACCTAAACGTTTTGTACTGGGGAGAAAACGTTATACATGCCCACCAGTGCACAAGTGTGTCACACCGTTATCAAAAGTTAAATTTGTGAAACAAAAGTGGTGTGTCATACATATGTGCACACTAATATCGATATGATTATAGTTAAAAGAGCACCGACACTGATGCATGACTGTGTTTTGAGTGCACCGGTGATTTTATTTTAATTCAAATTTATGTTTCCATATTTATAAATACATGTTTCATTTAATTAAAAAAAATTGAATTTTATGTATGAGGATGATGTATTTTATATTAGTCAATTATGTAGCATAGATATCAGCAGAGGGAGCAGCAGGTGGACCCATACAATATGGTCTGAACATGGTAGGCTAGAGAGAGGGAGAGGGATTTATACCTTCAACCTATTACTATAGCGACCTAAGCGCTCTTGAGGAATCTAGGCCTCCTCAAGCACTATGAGGAGGCTACATCCCTAAAGGCACTCTTTGTCTTATTGGTGTATCTCATTCGTCAATGGAGTGTCCAAGAGCAAGATTTTTGTGTCAGTCTTGGGGCATGGTATAGACCCACTAAGGACAACATATACTTTATCACTAGCCTATCCAGAAGAGGGAATATTTTCCCCATTTACTTAATGTCTCCCATAGTGTTGCGGCTGAGAGTCGACTTGCATACACTCAAAGATATGTCGGGCCTCATGTGGTTTGTCCATCATCTTTTCAGGTATGTGGTGGAAAACTATGAATTTATTCTTTTTTCATAGAGGAGGTTAGGTGTCTCTCATTATTAATCACCAACGTTGCACACTTTAGTAGTGATGGGAAGCACATTAGTTGCCCTCTTTTGTGTTATACTGATTCTTTGATTCAGGGGCCACGTTGCATCAAATTGTCTACCATTTTTTTGAGGTAGTTTTCCATGGCTTTATATAGATGTCGTGCATTGATAAATGGGAGGGAGACCTTCCCTTTCACTTCCGAGATTTTTTGTTTATTTTTGAGAGGTTTCTAGAGACAAGGCAAAATTTGACCATCACCCTCTGAGGTTGATCATTAAGGTTTGAATGTGCATGTGGGGGTAGATGATGCCCAAGAGGGTCCTGCTAAGTATCTAGCTAGACAGTGAGGATGACCATGCATTTGTCATGTTGGCATTTCTGTATGCGGAGATTGATTGGAGAGGGTGTCCCAACATATTTTTCATAGTGGTTGAGCCTCTAGATGACAAAGGTAATATTAGTGTTTTATTTAAATTAATCTAGTTTTATTTTCTTGTTTTAATGAATTAGAATAAAATTTATTCTAGCATGTTCTTTAACTTTTTTATTAAATTGTTTAATGGAATTGTCTAATTATTTTTCTATACTATATATTTTGTAGACATCGACACATTTGATGGGGGCATGCCTACTGCCCCATTGCATGTCGTAGGAGATGAGGAGACAGGCAAGGCCCAAGAGGGAGAGGCACATCCTCAGGGGGACGTGGGTGTCTAAGGTCGTAGGGTTGGTTTACGATTTTGGATGGAATACCGCGACAGAAATGCCAGAGTTTTGTTTAATGCGAGAGTTTGTCTTGCGAGGGCTCGAGATATCACCACAAATCCTAGTTTTGTGGTTTCGTACAAGGATTGTCTGCACAACATGATGTCTCTTATGCAACATATCATCGGAGCTAGTAGGTTTCTGGCAGTGATGAGGGATGTAGGCCAACATCATGCAGTGGAAGATACATAAAATGAGGGCAGTGATGATGATGACCAGGGTGATGATCATGATCATGATGCTTCTAGTAATACCACCCCATTGGATCATTATCGTCGGAGTTTTGGTGATCCTTCTAGTAGTACACCTCTTCATCAATCGCCTAATGATGAGATTCCAGAGCTAGAGGATGTGCCTCATGTTTCTCTTGATAGAGCAGAGCAGCCACCTCCTCCTCCACTTCATAGTTCGCCAGGCCACATTGAGGGCATATACATAGTTGCCCATCTTTCATCTTCTACTCATGCACATCAGCCACCTCCTCCTCTACCTCAGCTGAGTTTGACAGACATTGATCATGCAGTGGTTGACCATGCATCATCTTCTAATGCAGATCAGCCTAGCGCTACGTCTGTTTCATCAGATAATTGATTGCACTTATTTGACTTAATTTAGTTATTTGATTTCTTTGTATATATATATATATATATATATGGTGCATTTTTTTTGTTCATGTTTATGTACTTAATTTATATGTTGGTGTTGATGTATATATTGTTAGGTCATGTTAGATATGTTCATTTAATGTGCTTGTAGATAGATGTGTATGTAGTAACATTTATTTGACATGAGATTTATATTAATTTGAGGATGTGTGTGGTGATAATGTTAGATTACAATGTTTGTGTTTTGTTTGATGTGATCACGATGATGATGCCCTATTAGATTATTACATTTTTGTGTTAGCTAATGACTTTTATATGTGCTAGAGGTGTATATAACTAGATGATGGTAATGAATTTGAATGTGTCTTAGATGATTTTTATGATTGTTAGATGGTTATCATCATGATGTTTATTTTTATGAAATAATATTTATTATAGACTATGTATTTGTAACCTTATGTCAAACCTTCATATACGAAATTACATGCAAAATGACTTACTTTAATAAAAAAAGTAAAGATATTTTTATAAATTACAAAGTTTAGTATTGTTGAAACTTAATTAGTAAAATATTTCAATCCTAACAAGGAAAAAATAGTTAAAGGTAAAATAATTTAGTTAGCTCTTAATGTTGCAAGGCTGAGGCCTTTTCCACCATGTCTGGGTTTTCTATATTTCTGCTATTTATTTTATGAGTGTTTTATTATTAGTGGTTTAATTTTATTCATGTGGTATCGGAGCCATATCGTTATTCTCAATGCATATCATTTTTTTTTTAATTAAAGGATGAATTGAAGTTTGGGTGGAATTTTTTGACTTCAAAAGGAAATGTTGCAAACACAATATGCAGGTCCTCTATCAAGTTGTGAACCTGATTATACTCAGTGTTGCCTTTATCTTTTTCCAAGGAAAGCATTAGAGGGCCCTGCTGCATATGCTTTCAAAAATTTGTTTTAATTTATGAAAAATTCGACATTTCGTGTGAGCAATTTTACTGATATCTGTGTGGGTCATTATTGAAGACTTGAAAATGCAATTTAAGTGATATCTGTGTCATCAAAATTACCAAGAGTGAAAGTTTATGGTTGTTTGAAGTTGAAAGGAAATTCCACTAATTTCTTCTTAATGCTTTTACACATTTTGATATATATTCTAGCAAAACAAACGCAGCTAACTGTCTTTTGGAATGGTTTTACATGTCTGAATTTGAAATAGTTCTCTCTACAAAGAAATCCTTCTTTTGGTTTACGTCAGTGAAGTAACTTACACTGAGATGCCAAAGTCATAGAGTTGAAATTTTTTACACTGGAGCACAGAACTGGGAGTTGGATGAACATTGACAGGATTTCATTCAATGCAGAGACGTACTGTATTTTCTGCTTATTGAGTTAAGAGGACACGGTATTTGTATGTGGAATCCAGAAGAATTTTTGTCTCTGTTCCTATTAAATCTTGATAGCCATCAGGGCAGATAGACCAACATGCCTACCAACATGCCTATCACTCCTTTTTCACATGCCCATCTCCATCTTCAAAGCTTTGGATTTACTCTGAAACCGAGAAGGTTCAGCTCTATCTAGTAGTTGTGGGCTAAAATGCGCATCCCATCTGTTTGAATTAATTTTTCAATGTTGCTCAGCGTTTTGGCTTAATATTTGTTAATTGGTAGCCCATTTTCCTGCTCTTTTAAGTGCCCATTTCCATACAATTCATCTATCAATATACAATGATATTTAGGCTCATGTAAATGGTTGTTTCGGGTGATTACATGCAGCCTGAGACCCCAAAATCTCTGTATTTGAATTCCCATCTCAATAACAATGATGAAGCTTTTTGACCCTATGATTGCTAATAGCATGGCTATTGGTGATTATAAAGTAGAAGGTGATGGTGTGTGTTAAATTTCTTCAAGCTGGTGAACACTTATAACAACAACACAAGATTCTTCAAAATTGATTTTCCTCGATTGTAGAGAACTCATCAAAGAAAGAAAATCATAGATGTGTGATTCCTTCTTTGCTTTTGTTGCATGTTTCACCAAATCCATTCTAAAGTTTTCCAGAGAAACATGACCATTTTTATTTGGTTCCAACAATGCAAATTGTTCCCACATATAAAACAACTCTTCCACAGTAAGTGTCTTTGCCAGGGCCTTTAGTGTTGCTCTTCGAAGACTTGATGCATGTAGATATGCCCACACAAGACAATAGATTAGAATGCCCAACAGAATCTTGAGATTATGAGAATTTTTAATCCAGGGGTGGGTGAGAGCCTGTGAAGTAGTCATTCTTTTACGCATATCCTTGTTAAGAAAAAGTTTGATAAAGTCTTTCACTTCAGCAAACATAGTAGGCCAAATAACTTCCTCAAAAATTGGACCGGCCCTTCTGGGCTCGAACTTTGCAATGACCATGCAATCGAAAAAATCCAGCATTATGGCGGAGTCTGCCATGAAAATAATATAGTGTGCATGCTCCAATATGTCTACTTCTTTGCTCAAGCCCATCGAATATTCACCTCAGCAGTAAGTTCATAAACTCTTGAAGTAGGCAACAGTATAGGTCACATATGTTGATAATGATCAATTTATTAAAGTATGCTTTTAATTTGTAATTTTTTTTTGGAGTGATAAGTGATGGACAATTTTGGGAGATATAAGGAGTGACATAAGAAAAAGGATTAGAGCATCAGGTGCATTAAATTTTTATTTTATTTTATTTTGGAGAGATAAGGAGTATATTTTGTAATTTTGGAGTTATAAATATTTTTGTATTTAGAGTGATAAGTGAATTATTTTTTAGATAAAAGTCATTGATGTACTCCAAAGTAATATTTTACTTTGAGAGCAATTAAGTCATTATAAGCATTGTTTTTTTAGGATCAACTTGAGAACTTGGAAGAGAGTTCCTTGTTCTTAATTTGGACTTATCATTGAGGGGGGAGAGCGGAGGGGGAATGTTAGCCTCACTCTCACATTGAAAACAAATTCTAAGTCCAAATAATTAAATTAATTAAAATCATGAAAGTTAGGATTTAATCCTACCTTTCTAGATTAAGTTTGTTCCTCATGGTTAGGAGTCAGTTTAGGCTTAGTTGGTTGAGAGATTCTCTCCAATTAGTTAGGCTCCTAGATTAGTGTGTTGTGAGAAAATATCTCAACAACACACTAATCTAGGAGCCTAACTAGTTTGAGAGAATCTCTCAACCAACTAACACTAAATTGACTCCTAACCATGAGGAACAAACTTAATCTAGAAAGGTAGGATTAAATCTTAACTTTCATGATTTTAATTAATTTAATTATTTGGACTTAGAATTGCTTTTAATGTGAGAGTGAGGCTAACATTCCCCCCGCACCCCCTCAATGATAAGTCCAAATTAAGAACAAGGAACTCTCTTCCAAGTTCTCAAGTTGATCCTCAAAAAACACTGCCTGAAAAACCACCAACGCTAGATGCTGAAGAAACTACAATATGAAGAGACCATGAGTCAGTTGCATGTTTGATTCATCTTTGAATGTCACTTGACAACTCCATCACGTGCCAAGCTACAAAAGGATCTAATTGTCCTTTGCTTGAACTCAGCATCTTGTGTTCATTGAAAAAATTTGATGAATGCCCACTGGTGTATTTGTTTGTCCACTGACAAAAGTTGATGAGCGCCCATTAACAGATCTGTTGATGATGATCGCCCACTGGCTAATGACATTGAAAAACAACTCGTTGTTGCTTTTGATGTGCTTGAAAACTACTCACTGCTGACTTTGTTGTTGATCGCCCACTGGAGAATTTGTTGTTGCTCACTTGAAGAATAGAATACTAGATTTCACACTCGTTTGATGATGATTGCTTGCTAGATGGTTTGCTTGAATTTACTTGATTGATTACTGACACTTTGTGTTGTCTTGAATGTACTCATTGAATGCGTTGATTTTAAGACAAAAATGTGTAACTTATTTAATTTTTAATATAAAATATCGTTAATAATAAATTCTTCAAAAATACAATTTAACTACTTCAATATTAATTTATAAAATTCAATCTATTGTTAAATTTAAAAAACTTAAGCCACATTTTTATAATCTGCAGCCTAAATCCATCTTAACTTTGGATCTACCAAGCGCCAAGAGGGATAAAATCTCTTGAGATGCAAACATCTTTTAGATTGAAAAGGGATTTGATCCCTCTATGCGCTTGGTAGATTTGGAGTTTAAGTTGATATAATATATATGTAGTTGATATTAAAATATTTTATTTATAATTCATGTTCTCCACATTAAAATGTTAAAATATGCCCCCTCATAATTTTTTCATGTATGTGTACATTTAATTATTTTTATTATTAATA